>JAKSZP010001819.1:0-67650 GCA_022478985.1 Massospora cicadina
AAACACTTCTCAAACAACCAACGGCTTGGTCTTCAGGGCTGCTAGTATTTTCCATTTGTGATAGACGTTTTCACTTGGGACAGCTTGGAGCCCCCTGTAGTGAGCACCATGTTTTTCGGTGCTATAGCTCTCTAGACTGGCGCTGAGGTCTGAAGGTGGCTCAAAGCTGCTAATTCACAGAAAAAGGTTGAGAAGGAAGCAGAAGGTTAGTTAAGATATTTAATAATTTATTAGGCTTAAAAGGATTCGATATTTATAGGGTGTGTTAAGGCTTGGTGCCTCAGGGATCGTTGGGGCCCCATCTGTTCAGGATCTTTCCTGATCTTTTGGAATGGCCGCCTTGTGGGCATCCTCAATGGATTGTGTCGTCCACCTGACCAAATTAGTGGAAATGCCGCCCCACATGACTCAGGAATTGGGGAGGGGGTTCCCAAAGCTGATTCACCTTGCATAGGATCAGAAACTGATTTGGTATGGCCCAATCCAGAAGTGGGGAATTCAATTCATCTGTTATCTCAAATTCTGACAGGAGTTTCATTTAGTCATGCATAATTGCCAGTTAATAGCCTAGTTTGATACTATTTAATGTTATAATTTAATTGAGTTTAAGTTTGGTGGAAGCTGCGTTCACTGCCAAAATACCACCTAAAGATTGTTGAGGGAGTTTTCAGCGGAAAGATGATGAATGCGTTATGAATTGTCTAAAAATAGTTCCTTTGACTAATTTTGAGCACAGGTGACTCATGCCGAGGATGCTCAATATTTATCTTAATCAATACGAATTTATATACAATTGACCAGTGACTTAAGCCAAGGATAAATTGACCTAATTTAATATCCAGTGATCAGATGAGAGGATCTGGAGGGAATTACTATGAAGTATGAATGAATGAAGTTGAAAATCTGATAGAGTTTTAGAATCAAGTAGCTGATGGGGTTTTCAGTATTGATTGGCCAAAGAGTACTTGGGCGCAGTAGCTCCAAAAGTAGTATATATAGTCGTTCATTCCCTCCTAATTAAAATTTCTCGTTTGCTCATCTTTCCTAATTGTTTGAAAAAGCTTAGAGAAACTAGAGTGGGGAAGGTAGGACAGGAGATCCCTGATAGGTGCAGGTGATCATGCCTGGAGTGGCTGGTGTGTCAGATCCTATGCCTCGTCCCTATGAGGAACCAGTGGGAACCTGGCCAGCTGACCATCAATGGTGGATGCTGAATAGCCACCAACCGTTGTGGGGTGCAGCGCAGGAGTGCCATAGCTACCCAAGAAGGGGGATGAACTTGTTGGGGCATGCTCAGATGGGTTGGTGAAGGGTCACAAGGGTAGGGCAGTGCAGAATTGCCTGGGCTGCCCAGGATGGGGGAAGGACTTGCCAGGGCACACGCCAAGGACACCTGAGGCTAAGGCGAAGCCTTTTGGGGTTAGTTAGTGGGTTAAACGCGGACTTGCAGGGGTTGATACGCCAATGAAGGAAAAAATGGCAAAGGGCCAACCAGTCTTCATACTGTTGGACTGGCACACTAGTGGAGCCCATGGTCAATTTTGAGACACTTTCCAACAAAATTTGGTGGTGTGACAAGAACCATTGCATAAGTGCATTAAGGTTGAGGATCCTTCTGGTTTTTAACACCATGGACCTGTGGATAATTGGGGGAGATAGAGTTGGCAGCCTTGGAATTCAATGTTGATGCTGTATTTTGTTAAGCACTTCCTTATCTTCCCAAATGAAAGTAAAACCATTCTTCAAGACAATCATAGTCATTTGAATTTCAGGATAATACCCCACTTGGAGATGACTGCAGTTATGGCATCATCCTGAGTAAGGTAATTAATAGTTACTAAGGGCTGTGCTTAGGCATATAATTATCTGGTAAAATCCAAAAGGCTTACCCCTTATTCAGACAAATCCCCATGAACGCTTTCTTTTGATTGGCCAGGGTTTGGTGCTGTTAAATTCCTGGATTAAGGCGATATGGACCTGTTCCTATGTGTGACATTATTGTTAGTTGGAAAGTCATAATCTCCTGAGCAGTGCTTGTCAGAATTTGCGATGAAAAAAGAGCTGAAATTTACTATGCCAAAGTCAAACTTTGACAAGAATCAGCTTTACTCATCGTTGAGGATATTTATACCAACTAATAATTATAAATACTATCAAAAAGGCTCAGATTCCTTACAATCCTATGCCTCATAATAGAATGTTAATAGAAAAAATATCAATTACAATGATCAGCCAAGTAAACTCATAAACTAGGGATCAACATTGTTAGAAACTAAAGATCCTAAACAAGAGGGAACTAGGAAATTGTCTTGACGTCATAATTTAACTAAACCTATGATTATCACTTTATTGTAACTAATAAAGAATCTAAATTTATTTTATTAAAACTTGCCTTTAGTTAACTACTTTCACCTGAATTTTATCAAAACTATCGCAACCTCTAATTTAGGGAAGCTTTAGTCACAAATTAAATTAGATAGTGAAGTTTGCTAACTATCATGAAATTTAACAAGTAGTGCTCACTACAGGGCACTCAAGTTGTTGCATATAGCAAAACCATTTATTGCAATTTGGAGGAATTTAACTCTCTTTCCACTTGGCATAACTTTCTGAGAAAATTATACAGAAAAAAAGGAGTCAATTTTGATCACCCACCATAGTTTTGCTCTGATGTCCTCAGATTCTCCGCCAGCTGCTCCAGTGTGGGGCAGCAGCGAAACTCCCCTCACCATTTTCCGTCTAGCAGGAAAAAGCGCTAGGACTGGCTCACCCAGTTATATCAAACCTCTGGGACGTTTCATTCCTCCCAAGGATCTCAACGCCCACCTCGCTTGTACCCAAGTGGTATCTTGCTGTCCCCTGGTGCTCCCCCAAAGCAACATTCGATTTATTCAAGGTACACCAACCAGGGGATGGACAGTACCGATCACAACACTCAAAACGACAAAACAAACTACTAACCAGGTGGGAAGCAGAAACTGCTTAACCTACCATGGCAGAGGGTGAGGAGGGGTTGGGGGGTTGGTTTTCAGAAAGACCCACCTCAATAAAGGGGTGTTGGTTACAGTACTGGATCAGAGCAGAGAGCCAGGGCGTTGGGGCATCTGCATAGTGGGGGCTGAGGTCAGCGTAGTAGGAGTTTTCCACTTCTGCATCAAGATAATGATGCGAAAGTGTTTCAACAAAAGCTGCGAGGAGAACTTCAGCTTCTTTGCGGGCTTCAGGAAGTTGGGTGAAAAGGGAGATACTGTGGCGGGTGATTTTGGCTGAGGGGTTGAATGAAGCAAGCGTTGCGACATTCATAACAGCGATTTCAGCATCGTCAAATAGTTTTGAGATGTCACTGCAGGGAGATTCAGGGAAGTCGGGGGGGAAGAAGATGTTGGGCAGGCCATGCTGGAGCTGAGCCACTGACTGGGCCACCGCGGTGCGTAGTTTTAGGCAATGAGGAGAGGCCACCGTAGCTAAAGCGAGCTGGTGGTCACTTTGGAAGGGGGCTGTATTGGGTAGAGGAGCAAAATGGCGAGGGGTAGGGGTTTCATCGAAGTTAGGAAGGAAAAATTCTGTCTGACCATAATCGCCATGGCAGAGAGGTTGACCTGTATGCTTACTAATGAGGATATTACCTGATTCGTCAGTTTCAGCCAATAGATCTCATGGATCTTGGTTCACTGGAATAGTGGCGTTTAAATTTGAGTGGGTAGGATTGGGCGAATGGGCAGCTGCTTGGGTGCGAATGTTGGTCCAAGCATTGCTCTGATTGGCTGGCGTAGATTTAGGTGGGAGAGTAAGGATGGAGATTTTGGGTGGGGCTGATTTTCCATGTGGGCCCACTGAACGAGATTGGAGGGTGGGAGGGGGCAGCAAAGCGCCCCATACTGAACCTCAGAGGGGGCTCAGAAGCTGCATCAGCGGATTTGGCCTTAGGGCACGCTCTTTTTCATGGTCGAGGCCAAAGCAGAGGGAACAAATCTGCCTACCATTATTGACCCGAGCCCAAAAGAAATGATCAGGCGCTGCAGCCACACTAGCGCGGGGTGGGATTTGTTGGGCTATGGTAGGGTGGTGTTGTATGATGGTGGCTGTTGCACGAGGAGCAGCAAGGCGTTCTGCACCAGATGGAATGGCAAAGATGAGGTTGGCCTGAGTGCCATAAGCCATGAGCCCCGCGACCAACTGGTCATACAAAACCTGGGGTGGAAGGTGGGATGGGAGATTTGCAAAGGATACCACTAGCGTGGTGTCTGAAGGGAGGCGAATACAGGTTGTGGGAATGGGGTTTTTTTTGATAAATTAAAGGAGTTTGTGTTGCCACTTCAGCATCCTCCTCAGATCGGAACCCAACGTCAAAGTAGCCCTTAAAAGGGCGGAAGTCTATAAAGCCAGCTGGCGCAAAGGCTGTAGTGGCTAGGTCAATAATTGCCTTATTGGCATATGGGAACAAACGCCCATGGTCCACTATGAGGCAATAGCGAATAGAAGAGCGAGGGAGGGCGAGAGGATGGGGCGAGAAGGGTGGACGCGCGCCAGGTGGAGCGCTAAGTCCCGTGGGGTACAAAACGGTTGGAAGCAGTGGGCGGGCTGTTTGAACCCATCTGAACGCGCTTGCCTGCAGGGCGGAAAACGCTAGGTGGGGGTGCACTGCTGCCCCACACTGGGGTGGCAGGCGGCAGAGCCAAGGACATCAAAGAATAGGTTTGGGCAGATGGCTGTGGATAAATAAACTTAAATTTAAAATCGCTCAAAAGTGACTTTGAGCGGTTAAAGAGAGTATCCCCCCAAGCAACATTCATTTTGGCCTTAAAGTCAACTATGGGAAAACTCTTCCCCTACCATGACTAAGCCATTATCAAAATGGCTCAGGTGGTGATGAGCCTCACCGGATTTATAGATTTCTGCCCCTATAAGGGGTATTTTGATCTTGACTTCACCTTGAAGCTGACACCGCCACTGCGGCAACTGTGCCCCTGATATTCCAGGGTACCCCTCTTCCTTCAATTTGGACCCAGCTCCCAGCGGACACCACTTTGGTGGTCCAGTTTGCTGGTTTGTCCACCCAAATCCCCCCTGCGGTGCTCCACCAGGAGCTGATGGACAGTTTGGCAGCCTATGGCTCCAACCCCATCTTACAATTTGTGGTCCCAGTTGGGGCCACACGCCTCGCTGGGCCTCAGGCGAATGCCACAATCAGCCCTGAATTTAGTAAAATTGCCATGTCAATTCCCCCTCATGCCATCATTCCTTCTGACCCTGACCATCCGTTTTGGGCCCACGTTGAGGGCGGTAAGACGATCTGTCCATCCTGTTTTAAGTTGGACTACTCAAAATGCAAGTGCCCCTCTTTAGCTACTTTTAACAGCTCAGATAATTTGTCCACTGACCCACAATCCGCTGCTCACCCCATTCCAGTTTCAGCATGGGTACAATCCTACCTCCTCACCCAAAGCCTGTTGCTGCAGCTGCACCTGCAGCCACCAATCAGCCTCCTCCTCACCCCAGTGCCACACATGATTCTTCCAATCAAGCACTGGCTTTGACCCCAGTTTGATCCCATGCTTCCTCCAATGAATCAACCAAACCTCAACCATACGCCGATTCCCCAATTCAATTCAACCAGAACCCATGTAAGTTATTGGCTGAAATTGTCAAATCAGGTAATCCCATTGAAGAACCATGTCTGAAAATTGAGTGGTTCGTTAATGCTGAATGGGACGCCAAATACCCTCCTCATTTATATGTCCCACTGCCAAATGCTGAATAATTTTGCAGTGATCACCAGCTTACAGTTGAGGTAGCTGCCACACCAGATTGTCGTCCCCCTTGTAAAGCTGTTGCCAAATAAGTGGTGATGCTCACAGGAGGTATTCCCCCTCCTGTTATCCCCTCAACCCTCACCTCAAAAAGTAAGTAATAGTGAAATAATTGCACAAAAATGTCAACTACGCTATCCAGAACGTGGCAACTATAGCACGGAATCCTAAAGCTAAGATTACCTAAAACAATAATTCCACATTCATTAAACTCTCAGATGCCTGAACAAAATTTGAAAAAGCTTTAGCCAAATATATCAGCGCCATTTTCTTAGCTGACAATTTTCATGAAATACCAATCATCATTGATATTGAACCACATGCCACCAATGCCCTGACGCCATTGATATCCGCCTTGACATGTACCCTACTCTGGGATGAGGAAGCTGCTGCTGAAGATGAGCCCACCAATATTCAGTCCCCTTCCACCATGGAGGGATAAGTGGTTTTCGCTGCCCACCTGGTTGGTTGTTTTCATTCGGTGTGTTTCATTCAATCAACTAATTTTGGGCGTTTTGTTTGAATCAATTAGTTACGTTAGTTTTTAGTTTTTAGGTTTTAGGTTTTAGTTTTGGTAATGTCCATTTCCTAGTCAGCTTACCTTGAATAAACAAAAATGGAGGAATTTAATCAAGATGGTCTAAATTGATAGATCTGGAAGTGTGGCTCGATGTTTTAGTACTTTAAGATCTGATAATTCTTACCTGCAACTGAAGTTTTATCATATAGAGCTACATTTAAGTTCGTTTTACCTAATATAAATCAAGAACATTATCGCTTACATATTGACAATACTAGTGTTACTATCCACAATTAATGGAAGTGAACTATGCTTCTGGAAGTCAGTCCTCCTAATCTTGGGACACTGCTGTACTACTACTATGAGAGGTTTATATACCTCAACTTATTCTCTAATGTAGTGACACCAGTAATTAATCAGTATCTTCGTTTCATTTTTACATCCCACTTTATATCATTTGCTTTAAATTGTAGGCATGCACCATCATGAGCTATCTCGCTCATTTAGATTAATCCAGAAGTTACATACCAATATATATAATTTTATGAAGTTGCCTTTGACTGCGAGATAACAGGGATGCAATATTAATAATCATCACCTTACTAATAATATCCATGGGAAAGTTCTCTTTTAAATGAAGGGGTCCCCAAATAATTAAAACCTATCTCAATCAAATATTTGCAACCTAATAATATTGAATTTAAAATAGGTTTAGTCAGCTCTGTGATACCCAAGCTAAACGGTTAAATTCTAATTACAATCAACGCTTAACTTTAATGAGAATCAACTTAAAGAGTTGCAGATAAAGAGTCCAAGGTTCATCTATACAAAGAGCTAATTAGGGAGGACAAGGACCTCCTGAAACCTCTGCACCCTTCCCTGATGATGGTCCAGACAGAGTTGACATCATGTCCCTTATGCTAATCTACGTTCTCAGTATGCCAATGTTGCTAAGACTAGTAAGATTCAATTAAATGAATAGCTTATGGATCCTTAAAAACCCTGGGTGAATTATCTGGTAAAATGGACAATTTACATGCATACACTCAAGTTGCTGATAATAGATTGGATAAGTTATAGGAGAATTATACATAATTGGTTACCTGTGTTAGTAAATGTGAATCTCGTCTTGATGCTCACAATTTGAACTAAAAACCCTTTTAAAATCAGCTTGACTCTAGGTTACCTTATTATAGCTTTTGTTTTTACTGGAGAAATATTCAAGATAGTATTGATCAACTAATATGAAGATTGGATAAGAATGTTCACCGTGAGTATCCTGAGGCTGAAATATCTGAATCCACACCTAATATTGGTGCTAATATCTTTAAGTCCTTCTTCTACTAATGACTATAAGCCTAGCTTTAACGGGAAATTTATACTTGAGGAAAAGGCATCGCCGCTTCTACCACTTCTTTTTTGAGTTCATAGTCAATATTTGCAAATTGATCAGCGAAATCTTCAAATTAATATTTAATTATATTGCTTTTCTGTCTGATTACTATCACTTATTAGTAAACGGTTTTATAAAAACATAACAATTTGATAATCAATATCATTTGAGATGAGCACTTTTAATAAGCAAGGACAGAATTTGGAAAATGTGGTAAAGGGCAATGGACCTGGATCTGCACCAATCAAAGGCACCAAGCGCACATGAGTAAACAAAAACCAACGTAAAAATATAAACCTAAGGTGGTGCACCCCTTGGGTTTTGTAGAATTTTTAGTAAAATACTGCAGTTACATGGAAGTAACTTACTCTTAACTGATGTCATTGGTTAAACGCTGTATCTGTGTGTTTTTGGCACAGAGGCACCAGCAATGTGGAAAAAGTTTGGCAAAGCCCAACTAAATTTATTCCTACAAGCTTTGTACATGAAACATACACTATCTGCCATGGTTGGGTGGACCTTGGGTTTGAAATAGCGTAGAAAGCAAATGAAGCTGCAAAGCTCAGAGTAGTAATTGACCTTCCTGATAGTCAACATTTGGTATTAACCAAACTTACACGTTGGAAAGAATCTAAAGATGTAGAATTATTTTTTGATTATCTTCTGACAACATAGGCACTTAGTAGTCAAACACCATCTCTATGTCATGAAAACGGTAGAAGAAGTTTAGACTGGCTTGCCAGTCAGGATGCAAAAACACCCAAAAATCAAGTCAGAATGCCAGAGGCATTGCTGACCAAACGACTTGATATGGAGCCGGGCTTTAAAAAGATGAATTGTTGGTGCAGCACAATAGTGAGTATGATCCTGACGACAAACCATAATGAGCCCACTCCCAACCCAGGGAGTCTTGCTGCAGGGGACAGGATCACAGAGATAGTCTCAATGAGTTCCTTGGCATATAGGGCCATTTCAACTGGGGCAGCAAGGAGACAGATTCTCTCTTGCAACTGGTGGACATAAGGACTCAAGATTCCTGTGTACTGCTGCCAGAAGTTCGTGATAACGGGGTTGTAGAGCCAAAAATATCAGACTCGCTGAATCCAATCGATGACAGAGGGGGCCATAGTGACCAAGAGTACTGGTAGAGCCCATCCGGTATATGGACTGATGGGCCACCAGGGAAACGCCATCAGGGATGCGGTCAGAAGAAATAATAAAATTTGTTTAGGTTTTTCAGCAAAATTTTATTGAAAGGAAATGAAGAAAATTGACCAACAATTTTCTCAGTGCTATGCAACTGATTAAATAGTGGTTGATTGGGGTAGTGACAAGCTGGGATTGGGTACCTCAATTTTGACCTAACCGGCGAATTATTCAGGAATGGGCGGATTTGTTCCTTGGGAACTGACATCACAAAATTCGGCAGTGGGCCGAGTCACTGTCAGTTTGACCTCGAACGTCTGAACCAAGGCTTGGCAACATTTTTGATGGTTGGCATGACAGCGTTTGGCCTGATGAGCGATGGGAATCCCCAAGGCCACCCCACATAGGGGCGGGTCCATTTGGTTGGGGTTGGGTTTGGGATGCCCAACCCGCCTGCGCTCAGTTGCAGGGCCATTTGTTCAGTCAGTGGCATCACATCAGCCGCACCACCCAAACTGCCAACAGGGGGTTTCGAACACTCATTGATGGCGCCTGATATTATAGCCTGATTGTCAAGGATGATCCTCAATAACTTTGGTAGGAAGGTGATTTGTTTAATTGACATATTGATTGAATTGGAATTGTCAGGCGTTCTGACTGATACTTCAGTCTTCATGCCTTTCCAGCCATTTGGGATCCATGCATCAGCCAGATTGCCATTCAAATTAGATCTGACCGATTTCAATTCAACAATCTCAGCGCAGATTTTGATAATTCCCCATAAAAGTTCTGCTGAGGTGAGTGTGGGCACTGGGGGTGGGATCTGAAGTGGAAGAGCTGTTACCCACACTCGTCTATATGTGAGTGAGATCACCCTGAGTAATGAGAGATACCACCATCCTCTTTGGTGTCTTCTTACTCAGGAATGAGAAAATGGCCCAATCAACCGCCAGGGGACGTTCCCAAGGACTTACATTACCCTTTCCTTTTTCCAAAGGAAGGGCACCCCCACCGGGAAACTGCACCAGAGCCGCATTCTTGTGTGCCTTGGGTAACTTGATTGCCATAATTGTCACGACTTTCTGGGGGTGCGGGGAGCCTCAGGGTGGAATATATGGAATGCTTCGACCAGGTCCATGCAATTTGCACAATCGCGCGCCTTGACCCAACTATTTTTCTAGGCTGGATACCCTTTCCAAGCCACTAGATATTGGACAGAATGTCGCGACTTCCAGGATGCTAGGATAGCCTCTACCTCAGCTTCTTCCCCATTATTGACAATGATTTGTTCCAGTTCCATGGGAATTGCACCCTTGAAGGGTGACAGCTGGGAAACATGGAATACAGGATGCTGCTTCCAATGCGCAGGGAGCTCTAGTCTGAACGCCCCATTACCCAATAACTCCTCCACTTAATGGGGGCCCAAGCGTTTACCGGTGAATTTACAGGAAGGGGTCTGAATCTTTAAATGATGGGTATCAAGCATGATGTAGGAACCCACTGTATAATTATGACCTGGAAGATGCTTACAATCTGTGAACCGCTTATAGTCATCGATGGCTTTGGTAAGGTGTTCCTGCACTAGAGCTTGGGTCAATCTGATATGGGCAGCGTGGTCCGCGGCAGCTTGAACCTCAGGCTGCAAGCATGGCCTGACTGAAAATGAAGGATTATAACCCAATGTTGCTTTGTAAGGGGGAAACCCTGTGGACGCATGGGTCCTGTTATTGTAAGCGAATTGAGCAAGAGGCAAGTCATCGGCCCAAGTATCCTGCACTGCTGCAGCATAGCAATGCAGGTACTGTTTGAGGACTTGATTGACCTGCTCAGTCTGTCCATCGGACTGAGGGTAATACATTATGGATCAACAGGGGGATATTTTTAGGATTGATAGGAGTTCACTCCAAAACCGCGGGGTAAACTGTGAACCCCAGTCACTAATGATCTCCTGGGGAAGACTGAACATCAAAAACACATGGCGTATGAAAAGATGGGCAGTTTCTTCTGACATAATCATAGAAGTACAAGGTATAAAGAGGGAAAATTTTGTGAAATGATCCACCACTACCATCACCGTGGTAAACCCGTTGGAACAGGGGAGTTCAACAATGGAATCCATGGACACCGAGGTCCATGGTCCCGCCACCTGCTATAAGGGGTGCAGAAGGCCATTCTTTCCATAGCAATCTGACTTGGCCCTAGTGCAAGTAACACAATTGGTGATCCAAGATGGGACCTCTTTTGTCAGACCCACCCAATTAAAGGTTTGCTTGATCAGATCAATAAATTTCTTGTTATTGGGGTGTCCAACTGTGGGGGGATCATGATGTGTGTGGAATACCTCCGATCGGAAGGAGGGGGAACCCAAATGTGAGAGCGGAAGTAAATGAGTCTCCTTCTAAGGAGTATAGGGAGTGTTTGTGACTTAAGTGAGCCAACTTCTCGACCAACTCCACACCCTCAGGGCAAGCCATTTGACTGGCTAAAACCTGAGCCGCTAGCAGGGCGTCAGGAGCCAAAGTGATGGAGGAAATGATGGGGGGAACAATTGACAGGATTTGAGTGACAGGAATCATGGTAATGAGATCCACTTCCTCTGGTTTCAAGGGACAGTGGGAGGGTCTGCAGCTTAGGAAATTGGGAAGTACATTGAGCGCACCTTTAATAAATTCATATTTAAAGTAAAAGCTGCACAGATCCCGATAGGTTCAGGTCTGCCAATGTGCCAATTTTTGGGGTTTGCAAAAATATAAAAGGGCCTGGTGATCTGTGTGGACCATTAATTCATGGCGAGCACCCTGCAACAGATACGCCAATGAGTTAATGCCCATGCAACAGCTGCCAATTCCTTGTCATATATGGCCCAAGGCTGCTCCATTGCTGTGAACTTCTGGGAAAAGTAAGCGACCAAATGTTCTAAACCATTGTGCTCCTGGAGCAACACCGCTCCCACTGCTACTGAAGAGGCATCAATGCAACAATATACGGTTTGGTGGGATCAGCGTGTTTCAAAATGGGTGGAGACATGAGCACCTCCATGATCAATTTGAACGCCTGCTGGCATTTGGGCGTCCAACAAAACGGTACATTTTTACCAGTAAGGGGGTGGAGCGGTGCGGCCAACTGGGAAAGTGCTGGGGAAAACTTTTTTAGGAAGATGATAGTTCCCAAGAAACTCTAAAGTTGTTTCTGCGTAGTCAGGGTTGGTCACTCTCAGATTGCATCTAACTTGTTGGGAGGGATTGCATAGCCATCTTTGAGAACCAGGTTCCCAAGGAAAGTAACCTCCTCCTTATAAAACTCACACTTGGAGGGTTTGAGGAACAAATCTGCCTTATGCAGGGCGACCACCACCGCCTCCAAATCAGTAGCATGTTGTTTGGGAGTTGGGGTGTGAACCAGGATATCATCAATGTATGCAATTGCACAGGTGAACCGGAGGTCACCCAGTACATTGTCAATCATCCGTTGAAATGCAGTGGGAGCATTCTTTAGCCTGAAGGGCATCACATGAAATTGGAAAATGCCTTGCTTTGTCCAGATCGCTGTTAACCATTCCTGCCCTTCCATTACCCAAATTTGGTTGAAAGCGTTCACCAGATCCAGCTTAGAGAACACATGGGATTTGTCGATCGCCTGGCTGATTGTCTGCTCCAGAGGCAATGGGTAGGGATCAGAAACTGTTATTTTATTCAAATGACTGTAATCCACGCAGGGACGGAGACAACCATCCACTTTTTTGGTGAAGATGATGGGGGAGGCAATGGGTGAGGTCTCCTTGAACAACCAACCTTTTTCAACATATCGTCCAACCAGGTATTGAGTGCAACTTCTTCCTCCACTGTATGGGGATACAACGGACAGTTGATGTTCACCAACTCCACAGTCGTTTGAAACCCACAATTAAACCTGATGTGTTTAGGCAGGCGATCCACCTTTTCCAAATTAAAGATTCTCTGATAGCGCATTAAGCTTTCAGGGAAATAGCCGGGATGCCCGCGGAAGTGACCAGGGTAGTGATAGAGCTGGTTCCTTGTATCTTCTTGAGGGTGTTATTCAGAGGAAATTATCCCTCCAAATGATCATTGGTAAATGACAATGTATTGGACTCTAAATGAATCTTCACATATTGCCAGCGCCACCATCCCGCACCTAAGATCACCAGAAACACCTAGTTTGGCATAGCCAAAAAGTGAACGAAGAAACTGAACTGTTGCATTGAAAAAGGAATCAGTTGGTGAACAACATAAGAGGGCTGATAAGCAGATGAGGCCACCATCACTGAGGGGCTCGCATCCATTTCCAGCTTTAATTGTTGCACCAACTCAACACTCATGAAGTTCCCCGCAGCGCTGTTATCCACCAGGGCTTTGAAGGAGACATGATGCAAGCTGACACTGATCTTCATAGGCAATAGGAAATAAGCGAAGTTTTTTTATTGGAAGATTTAACCAACTCATTTGTGACTGAAGAAATAGCGGGCATATGGGGTAAGGTTGGGGTCCTTCGCTGGAGCGAAAATTGGAAGTACAAGGGCGGGGGAAACAACTTCCTCTGTCTGGGCTTAAACAGATTTATTAATAATTAACTCTGTACCTGCCAACTCAGACTCAGGGGTTACGGCAAGATCAGTACCCAGCTCTACCACTGATTTGGAGATAAGCGCATCATCTGCGTCTACTTTGGGTAACCCAATCAAGAAATTCGCCTACTGATAACGGGTAACATGATGGGGTAAGGCGTTGATGGTGGTTGCGGTGGTACATATTTGATCTACTGATTTTTTGATGGTAGACTAGACCTCATGATGGGAAGAACCCAAATCCAAAACTGATCTAAAGACTGACTGAAGCATATCGACAGATAGACCTGATGTGGGGGCCAGTTCACAAAAGGTAGAAATCAAAGAAACCAAGCTAGGGGCTTCGGCCATGGCATAGATCAATCTGAATAGGTGGTCTAATTGGGACACAGGGGGTTTCATGGCGGCTGACATGACAGCCATCAGTGGGGTGGATTCTCCTGCTTGCAAGGAAGAGCGCAAAAGACTTCTCACCCAATGGCGGGCATCCCCATCCACAGCATCTAACAACGCGAGCCCTTGTGGGCATGGGATAACGTGGAAGCATTATTAAGTGCAATTGCTGTATGCATTTGCACTTCAGTGAGCGCATTGAGAACTTGATTGGCGATCTTTCAGGAGGGGACACTCAAACTTCCTTCCGGGCTAGTAGAAGGAGGAGGAGCCATAATCTGCGCAGCTTGGGTGAATTAAAGAAGATTTCCCAAGGTAGAGCGGATACTTATCCCAAAGTTGGAAAGTGACCAAACAAACAGCAAACAGAAAACTACTGATTGCACATTCATTTGGTAAAGGGTAACCACTGCAGCGCCCAGTTCAAAGAACAAGGCAGAAGTGGCTGGAAATAATGGTTGGTCAATTATGTCATGGAAATGGCAGAAGAAGTTAAGATCAGCCTGCCAGTTGGGATGCGTAAGCACCCAAAAATCAAGCCAGAATGCCAGAGGCATTGCTGACCAAATGACTTGATATGGAGCCAGGCATTGGGAAATGACGAATTGTTGGTGCAGCACAATAGTGAGTTTGATCCCAACAACAAAAATATAATGAGCCCACTCCTGACCCAGGGAGTCTTGCTGCAGGGGGCGGGATCACAGAGATAGTCTCAATGAGTTCCTCAGCATATAGGGCCATTTCAACCGGGGCATCAAGGAGACGGATTCTCTCTTGCAACTGGTGGACATAAGGACACAAGATTCCTGTGTACTGCTGCCAGAAGTTCGTGATAACGGGGTTGTAGAGCCAAAAATATCAGACTCGCTGAATCCAATCGATGACAGAGGGGGCCATAGTGACCAAGAGTACTGGTAGAGCCCATCCAGTATATGGACTGATGGGCCACAAGTTAAACGCCATCAGGGATGCGGTCAGAAGAAATAATAAAATTTGTTTAGGTTTTGCAGCAAAATTTTATTGAAAGGAAATGAAGAAAATTGACCAACAATTTTCTCAGTGCTATGCAACTGATTAAATAGTGGTCAATTGGGGTAGTGACAAGCCGGGATTGCGTCCCTCAATTTTGACCTAACTGGCGAATTATTTGGGAATGTGCGGGTTTGTAACTTGGGAACTGACATTGCAAAATTTAGCGGTAGGCCAAGTCACTGTCAGTTTGACCTCAAATGTCCAAACTGAGGCTCATCAACGTTTCTGACAGTTGGCATGACAGCGTTTGGCCTGATGAGCGATGGGAATCCCCCAAGGCCACCCCACATAGGGGTGGGTCCATTTGGTTGGGGTTGGGTTTGGGATGCCCAACCCGCCTGCGCTCAGTTGCAGGGCCATTTGTTCAGTCAGTGGCATCACATCAGCCGCACCACCCAAACTGCCAACAGGGGGCTTTGAACCCTCGTTGAAGGCGCCTGATGCTATAGCCTGATTGTCAAGGATGATCCCCGATGACTTTGGTAGGAAGGTGATTTATATAATCGACATATTGAACGAATTGGATCCATTAGGCATTCTGACTGATACCTCAGTCTTCATGCCTTTCCGGCCATTTGAGATCTGGGCATCAGCCAGATTGCCATTCAAATTAGATCTGACCGATTTCAATTCAACATTCTCAGCGCAGATTTTGCTAATTCCCCATAAAAGTTCTGCTGAGGTGAGTGTGGGTACTGGGGGTGGGATCTGAAGCTGAAGAGCTGTTACCCACCGCTCATCTACTATGTGAGTGAGATCACCCTGAGTAACGAGAGGTACCGCCATCCTCTTTGGTGTCTTATTACTCATGAATGGGAAAATGTCCCGATGAACCGCTAGGGGATGTTCCCTGGGATTTACACTCTGGGAGGGCTTATAATCCTACAGAGAAATTAAACAATTTAAGGTGCAAAGTTTCCAGATGAAGCCGACCCTTAGCACATTGAAAGGAAATTGCAATTATATCCCCAAACACAGAGGTAGAGGAGGATCTAACAAGATTTCTTTCATATTGCATCCATTATTAATGGAAAAAAACACAATTATTCCATGCATCAGTGAAGAGTGCAGCACCCATATGCAACCACTGTCAGGCCTTTGAGCACAATATTTATGCCTATCCCATAAATGAAGATGTTGACTTTTGGCAATATAGTTGAATACACCAAGCTGGTTGCACAGGTTAGAATTCACTGAGCAATGGATGAGCAATATGGTGATTGCTGATTCTCAATAAAAACAAATAAAGTATTAATAATAAGCTATTTACCCACTGGAAACCAGTTTAAATAGATTTAAATTTAACTTTTCAATTTATTATGAGGCACGCCAACCAGGGTTTGGACACTACCAAAGTTAAAAGTGACAAAACAAAATTTAGAACTAACTAAAATCTCAGATTGAAAGAAAATGACCGTTCAAGGAACAGGTGGAACATAATGATTGAGCACTATCTACCAGGTGGGACAGCACCGAGGCGCTCATTCTACCATGGCAGAAGGGGAGGGGGGATTGGGGGGCTCATTCTCAGACTCATTCGCCTCTTCAGCGAGAGCACAAGCCAAGGAGGAGAGCAAAGGGTTGGGTGATCAGTGACATGGGGAGCAAGGCTGGTAACAAGCAGCTGCTTGAGGAGAAGACCATACCTCAGAAAGTCGCCAATGTACTTGGCAAGGGTGGTTTCAGCCTTAATGAGGAGGCAAGGGTGGTTTCAGCCTTAATGAGGAGGCCAGGGAGCTGGGACAGAGAAGCCATGGAGGCATGGGTAACCCAAGAGTTGGCTTGTGAGGCAGAAACCACTCTCTGGATGGCCTCCTTGGCGCGCTTGTGGTAAATTTCAAGGGTCACTTTTTGGTTTGGGGGATTGTTTAGCATGAGGATGGGGGGCGGGATTTCCATGGCTAGCGCTGCCACTGATGATTCTTCCATATCCCAGATAGAGGTTAACTCAGGGTGGGTGGCTGCTGCAATAGCGAGCTGGTGGTCTGAGCAGAACTCCACGGCATCCAGTTGGGGAGAATAATATCATTGGGTGACCTATTTGGGAGTTTGACTCTGGACAAATTCATTGTATGTGGGTTGCTATGCTTCTATAAAATTAACCATATCATCAGTTTCAGCCAATGAGGACCATGGGCTCAAATCAAATTCAAAATTTGGGTCAGCAAATTGAAGCAGTGTGGCTGGTGATTGCAAAATATGTGGGAACCCACATTAGTCCAAGCTGATCCCTGATTGGATGAGGCGCAGGTGGCACTGGGCGAGGCGCATGTGGCACTTGCTTGAGGGAGGGGCTGATTGGCTGCTGCAGGCACCGAGGCGGCAGTAGGCTTTGGGGGAGGGGGGTAGGATTGTACCCCAAGTCAGAAAAGTAGTGGGGTGTGAGAAATTTTGGGGGTATTGTGATGACCGCACTGGGTCTGAGGAAGTTGCAAGGGAGGGGCATTTGCGCTTTGAGTGGTCTAACTCAAAGCAGGAAGGACAGATTGTCCTCCCACCCTCTACACGGGCCCAGAATGGGTGGTCAGGGGCTGAGGGTACGATGGCGCAGGGTGGAATCAACAAAGCTATTTTTAAATTACTGGGGCTGATTGTGGCAAATGCCAAGGCCCTGCTAGACGAGTGACCCCATTGGGAACCACGAACTGGAGGAAAGGGTTTGAGCCATATGTGGCTAAACCATCCATTAACTCCTGATGGAGTACTGCAGGGGGGAGGTGAGTGGGCAACCCTGCAAACTGAACCACCATAGTGGTGTCAGTGGGGAGCTGGGTGCATGTTGTTGGAATAGGGGTGCCCTTGAAGACCTAGGGCACTGTAGCCACAGTGGCAGTGTCAGCTTCGCAGGTAAAGCTGAGGTCAAAATACCCCTTAAAGGGACGGAAGTCAATAAAGCCAGCTGGCTGCATCACCGCCTGGGCCAGGTCAATAATCGCATGTTCCTCATAAGGGAACAATCTTCCATACTCAACCCAAAGGCCAAAACAGAGCTGGGAATGGGGGAGAATGAGTGGGCTGCGAGGCACCGCCTGGGCTTGTTCCAGGTGGATGGCGAGATCCTTGGGTGGACTAAACTGACCCAAGGACTTATTTGGACTGGATGATCTAGACCAAGCGCGTTTTTCCACCGGATGGAAAATGCTAGGTGGGGTTTTGCTGCTGCCCCATACTGGAGCAGCCGGTGGCAAATCTGACATTATTGGGGATTAACCGGCTGTGGATGGCGTTTGATCACTAATTGTTTTACTTATTTTCTTTTTTACTTTAATAAAATTGCTTGAAAGTGACTTTGAGTGTTTTATCTTTGGAAACCAGTTTTCTAATATATATAATAATGGACTACTTCCGGTGAACCTCTCTCTTTCTTCTTCTTTTTCCAAAAGACCCCCTTTTGCATTCTCACGACCAACTATTAATCCTAAATATTCTTAATCAGTTTCACCCTTCTGCTTATTATTCTCTATTTGCTACAAATTTAGGGGTTTTGTTCTATCATCAAAGCTTTGGTGGTAATCCCTCAATTTGCTGAAAGATTAGTCCTTCAATCAATTTGCTTAACTCATAAAATATGATCCACAAGATATTTGGCTTATCATACAGTCATATTAATTTCTTAACATTACCCCCCTTGACTGAACAATAAGCTCCTATTGCTTGTATGGCTGAATGAACATTGCATGAACTCAGTTGGTAATCTGACCATCTGTGGTCTCGTAATGGTGTAGGCATCAGTACCAGTCTTCTCAATTATTTCAAATGGTCTGTTACAGATGTTAGCGAGCTTTTTTTTTTTTCCTTCCAAAACCATGATGGTCATGGAAAAAGACATGATCTCATACAGAAAACTGTGGGAGTCTGCTACATCTACTTTTTTCAGCTGCCTGATCACAAATTTTCTTAGCTGAGTAAGTAGGATAAGCTTCTTTTTGTAATTTGATCAGCGTGTCCATTAAGATGGTCTGATAACGCTGCAAGTCTACTCCACTAGTATCTTCCAAAAAGGAGTAAAGCAAAGTGGGCAAAGACGCATGTCTACTATAGAGCAATTGGAAAGGACTCTTGTCTATTGGCAAGTGGTAGCTGATATTATAGGCAAAGATGGCGGTGGACAGGAGGGTACTCCAATCAGAGTGGCGATCCTTTACAAACTTGAGGAGAATTTTTACCAATGTTCTGTTGACCCGTTCCACCATTCCAATAGATTCAGGGTTGTAAGATGTAGTCAAGACCTCACAGATTGCCATCAGTTCGTTCAACTTGGGCAGGATATGCAATGTAAAAAAGGGGTTCAAATTGTCTGTGAGGATAAACTGCGGATGGCCATGTCACTGTATGACACACTCCTTGATAAACTTGGCAATGATGACAGCTCCTAAATTATTGATCGCTCTTACTTCCACCTATCTTTTAAAATGATCAATGGCTACTATTATATACTTAGAGTGTTTTGCACCAGTTGGAAGAGGCCCCACCACATCAAGAGAAACAGTATTATATGAGAAACGAGGCTTAACCAGCTGGTAGGTGGTCTTCTTGTGGAAAGGTTTCTCCACTTGGCACTGGTGACAACAAGCAACCATCTCAAGCACATTGTAGTGCATGCTCTCCCAATAGTAAAGGGGTCACAAGGACTCCAGAGTTTTCCGCAACCCTCCATGACCTACCGCCCTATGTGCATCCATGATAATTGCTAGCCTGATGGAGTTCTTCAGGAAGCTCAGCATCAATTTTCCAATTCTTTTATATGTCTCCCCATTATGCAGGAAGGTGTCATGGCGGAAACCATTTAATGCTTTGATCACTTGTACTAGCTCTTCATGATATTTTCCACAATCATCCTCTCATACTTTATGTTAGCAAAATCCGCCGTGATGGCGACTGTTGGTAACTGCAAGAGTCACCATTCTGATGTTTTGCCCCTGGCCGGTGTACTATTTTGAATTCATACACTTGGAGCTTTTATGCCTAATGTGTGAGCTGTTCTCCTGGTTCTCGAAGATTCTGCAGCCAACGCAAGGATGCATGATCAGCTACAACTTTAAATTTTACCCCGTGGAGGTATAAACAGAACTGTTTATAAGCATACATCACCGCCAAGCACTCCCGCTCAGTCACAATGTAATTATGTTCATGACAATTCAGGCTTTGGCTGCAAAACGCAACAGGGTGCTCCTCATCTTCACTATATTTTTAGGATAGCATGGCCCTACGTCGGAAAGGGAAGAATCTGTTTGTACAATAAATTTTTTATTAAAATTAGAGTATTTAAAAACAGGTGTACTAGCCAAAATGGTCTGCAGAACATCAAAAGCATTCTGACATTGTTCTATCCAGTCAAAGGTGGTTTTCTTCTTTAAAAACTCAAAGAGTGGTGCCCAAATACAGATGAAGTTAGGAATGAACCGCCATTAGTAACTTATCATCCCCAAAAACACTTGGATATCTCGCTTATTGCCTAGCCAAGTCATCTTATGTATAGCTTTCACTTTTGTCAGCTGAAGTTTAAGCCCTTTCAATTTTACCACAAACCTGAGGTACTCCAATTGCTCCTTAAAAGTGGCACTTCTGAAGCTTGACCTTGATATTAGAATCAGCAAGTCAGCGGAACACTTGTTCTAAGTGGTCAAGATGCTCTGTAAATGTTCATGAAAACAAGTTGATATTGCTAAGGTAGACTAGAATGCAGGACAGCTTCAGGTCATTCAATATCATATCCATAGCATGCTGGACGTTGCTGGGGCGTTGCACAACCCTGTGGCGTACGTGTAGACTGAAACAACTCCTTCAATGTGATTATAGTGCATCTCTTTATGTACCACCACCAGCAACTCAATCTTTCAGTACCCTAATATAAGTCCATGGAAGAAAGTAGTTAGCGCCTCCCAGCCAATCTAAAGCGTCGTCAAGCCACGAAAAAAGGATAGAAATCTTTCTTTGTGATGTCATTTAGCTTTCTGTTGTTGATGACCACCCAGTCAGTACCACCTTCTTTCTTAACAATTAGCACCAGTGATGTCCACGGACTCTTGGACAGCTCTAACATCCCCTTATCAATCAATTTGTCTACCTCATCAGAGACTACTTCCTCCGCAGCCTTGGAGCAATATATGGGCTATGAATGAATGGGTAGGAGGTCAACCCATGTCTACCCAATGCACCACCATGCGTGCACATCTTAAATCGTGGTCATTGGATGCAAAATATCTCATTATTTTTCAAACAGGGCCATCGCCCTATCTTTCTGTTCCTCCAACAGCCCAGTAAAAGCTTCCTCGTGGAACCACTAGCATTACACCAAATGAGGTTTTAAAAGGTAGACTGAGGTCCTCCCAAGACCCAAATTCATGAATACAGCGGACTTCATCAATAGTAATAAAGTGTAAATAAGCCACCACTTGGTGCCTTTGGATATTCATAGACTCCTTCTGTAGGTTCTTTAGCAATTCCTTCACTTCCCCATGTCCTGGTAGCAGTAGCCCCAGAGCCACATGGGTTTCAAGCTGCGATTGCTAGTAGGGGCCCACAATTTCCCATATAGCCCTTCATGGATGTATATTTCGAGCTCTGTCCTATTATGACATGAAGCCCAGGAGGTATGCATAAAGCGCTTGCTGCCCATAGCGGAATACCATTGTACTCATAAATCTGGCTAGGTAGGGTTCTGGTTCTTCTCTTCATCCACCAATAAAAGAACAGGAAAAATACCCCATCACTGTACGCTAGATTGATCTGACTAGAGCGGATTGGGTCCTTGGGACTCCGCTGGTGGTAAAGTAAATGGGGATCTGTTGCCCTAGGACACTAATGGTTTCCTCCGCCATATTGCCCATAACCCTAAATCGCCACATGAATGCAGCCAATTAGCATGTCATAAGTATTTTTAGGCAAAACCACAGCTGTAGTGAATGCACAAACTGACTCAAACTAATAAAAGCAACGTGCTGTATGCACCCTTCAATAAAGTACTCTGTACCTTTACGGTCCCATACACTACTCTATGTTCCACATCCAGTTTCAACGGAAGCTTAGCCACAATCTTGGTGGATATTATGATAACTGGAGCATCAGTACCTATAATAGCTCGTATTTTTGTGTTCTGACAAAAAATTATAGTATGTGCACTCCAAATAAGAGGAAACATTAGTGTTTATTACATGAACATATGAGGGCTTTTTGTTATAAAGAAAAGTGACAATACTGGCACTGACATGAGTATACGCCTGGTCTGTTTTCTCTACTGGAATTTCCAAGTTCACCCCTTATAGGGTTGCAACATTTGTTGAGGGTCCGCTTTCAACTGTACCATTCTGCTCAAGGATTTTTCAAGGCGTAAAGCTTTTGAACATCTTGACAGAAGCTCCAATTCTGTGGTATTGGGGTCTCTCACTCAGTTTTAGGCCAAGATATTGTAGAGTATTTGTTAAAATAATAATTCATCTGGGTGTTTACTGGGGCCAACACAAAGCAACTTGCAGAGTTCATCAGGGACAAATATGTTTAAATTAGCATAAGTAGATCATCCCATCTCTACTCCACTTGACCTTTTCCCAGTTTGTTTGGAGCAACTGTAGATGCATAAACATTTAGTTTGCCCTGACAGCTATCCGCATAATGGTCTATTTGGCCGCATGAGAAACAAGCAAAATAATCAGCTTTTGTCTCTGTATCACACCCACAGGTACAGGTCATAAATTATATAATAATTTGTAATTCAGCTGAGGACGAGATCGTTGAGGATAATGGTGACGGAAAGGCTCTTCAGAGCATTAAGTGACTGAGGATTAACCAATGATTATAATCATGTCGTTGGTGTCCATTTTCTGACGGGGATTCAGTAGCAATTGCAGGGCCTTTCCGTTCCACGTTGGAAGTACTAAAGATGATAGATAGATGGCGTAAACAATCGATTTTTAATACCTCTGCGTCATCTTGAAAAATATGGGTCATAGAATTATACAGTTCTCAATATGGCTTAACAGCCGCTGTCATCACTATGCCCACCTCCTCATTAGATAAGATATTTGCTCCCACCAACACATGAGCCTCAGCCGTGAACCGCTCTGTGAACTCCACCAAGGAATTTTTTAGTTAAAAAATTCATTAGTCAAAAACTCTGCCGTGCGCCGCACCATTTTTTTCACACCACTGAATGGGTGGATCACGGTCTACTTCACCTCTTGATACTTTATGGTACTACTATTAAGGTAATATGTGACCTGGTTGGCACCCTCAACATCCAGAGTGGATAACAACAGTTTAGCTTTCCGCTGATCAAAAGCCCCTTATACTGCAAATTTGAACTTCTTAAAGAATCTTGATATGTTATCATTGTGGTTAAATGGGGGCAGCTTGTCAGTGCAAATACCTCCCTCTACAGCACTGCTAATCCATCTACGCTCAGCAGAGTATAGTCGCTCTGTAGTTTCATCAAGAAGTTGGCAAGTTGGCTGGCTTGGCAACCCACTTGATGTAGTTGGTAAAATGCCTTGTCAAACTGATCCGTTATACCTTTATTCTCTCAGAAAAGCATTTATGAGCCTGGAGTAGTATAGACAAGGCAAGTTTCAGTTCCGCATATTGAGATAACTTAATAAACTGGGGTAGTACTTTGTCAAGGGGAACCAGTTGTGCCATTTCTTGGCGAATATGAAACTTTTTGTTAAGTTGACTAATGGTCCCCCTTTAGCGAGCAACGCTGTTAACTTTTGGCAATAGCAGTTGAATCTGCTGAGCTTGTTGCACAGGGTAAAAACCACTAAGCAATGGACGAGCAATATGAGGATTGCTGGACTTTGATAATTGATAATAAATAAGCATTTAATAAGGAGCTATTGCCCCACTAGAAACCAGTTTATTTAATATATATAATAAAGGACTACTTCCACTAAACCCTCTCTTTCTTCTTTTTCCAAAATACCCCCTTTCTCATTCTCAAGCTCAACTCTTAATCCTTGGTATTATTGTTTAGTTTTACCCTTCTGCTTAGTAATTCTCTATTCGCTACAAATTTAGGGCTTTTGTTCTATCATCAAGGCTTCAGCGGAATTCAAAAAAATTGCTGAATGATTAGTCCTTTGATTATTTTGCTCAACTCATAAAATTGATCTGCTGTATATTTGGATTATCATCCAGTCATATCAATTTCTCAACAGAAGGCCTAAGAGAAATGGAATTCTGTGAGGAAGAAATAGGCGAAGATGACTCATAATATGACAAAATTACTGTTACTACACAAGAATCTAACTGGGGAGAATTTGGACAATATAAAATTTTTGACCCAATTTCTCCAAAGAAATGGAAAATGGCCAAACAGGTTCACAAGTTGGCTGCAGTCAAGGCAAAGGCCTCAGCGGAATCATCCATCTCGCCTGAACAAATTTAGGAAGCTATGGAATAACTAGCAACAATTAGACAATCAAAGTCCACTAAAAACCAAGCAACCAATTTAAGAAAACAAGATTTGGTGGAACCCAATTTGGAAGCAAATCTGTCAGCACAGGGGTTTGGCACATCCCCAAAATTAAGAATTACAACCCAAATAGGATTAAAAATCAACAATTGAATGTGCCAGACAAAACTGACCCCAATGAGAACACACAAGTGCAACGCAAAGATAAATTAAAAGCCAACAAAGGCAAGTAGGGAATGTTGTGATTCTGATATGACTGGACGATAAGCCTGAAGACATCATGGCAAAATGTATGGAATCCGTTGGAATCAAACTGGTAATGATAATTTAAGCCGCGAATTGAGGCGATATTGGGTTATTGATAAATTGCCTTGAATAAGGTGATTGGGTAATGTTGTCATTCAACAAATACGAATTAAATCGCCTACAATTTAGGCAATAGAACTTAAAAGAATAACTAGTCGACACAAGGAGAATTGATATAACCAAATAGCCCAAGCAATGAGTGTGGTATCATCCAAAGCCACTGTATATAAGTATGATGGGCGGGGGTGGAAGGCAGGTCAGTAAGGGCGTATGGCTACCAACCTGAAGGTTGCGGGTTTGATTCCCACCCTTTGCACATCTATCAGGGTACCAGCCAAAGGAAGCTTTAGGCGGTTAGTAGGTCTAATAACACCAAAAACTTACCCATGACGTAACCAAAAAAATTTGAGTCCTGATCTGGAGGTGGAAAAACTTTCTTTGATGGAGTTGACCCTGTTCAGGTTTCATGTCATTTCTTTCTTTTAGTAATGCCTGTCCCCTGGTCGGCTTGCCTCAGTTAAATAAGTGTGATGGGCGATTAAGAGGAGTAGTTGGTTAATAGAGAAAAGAGAGCAAGAAGAGAGGATATGGGGAGTTTATTATATTTAAATAAAGTATTATAGTGGGAGCAAGTGCCCCATAGTTATTAATTTTAACATTTATTCTGTTGTTACAAGGGACCACGATTGTCATATTGTAGGTTCTATTGCTCAGTGGGCTAAACCCTGTGCAAATCTTTTACAGCATATCCTCAGTATTTCGCCAAATTGTAACAGTGGTGCTCACTACAGGGGGCCCATTGATCAGTAATAAAATGATAAAATTCAAGTCACCTGCTATGTCTCACCTAGGTTGCTTTAAAGAAATCTGCACGGCACCATAGTACCATTGCATATGAGGAGTTGAAAATCGCATTGAACACAGTGCTCAAAAAACAAGATGTGCTGCTCCAGGAAGTCTGCTGTGCTCAGCTGCCGCCCTTTGATTGCGATGGAAATATTCTTGGATTCCTTTGATAATTTGAGTTTGCAACTGAAGGTGCCTTGGACTGGTGCAGGGTGAAACTGTTAATCTCTACCTTGGATGTTGGAAGTGCTGATCAAGTTGTTTGTTACCTTTCAGACAGTTCTGTTACTCACCAAGATGTCAAGGAGACAGTGATACAGTTGTTTGGTGGAAAAGCAAAGATGTCTCAGCGGAAAGCTGAGTTTCTGACCATTGGTTTATAATGAAATGAGAGCCTCACTGCATTTGCTGAGTGGTTTATGGAGGAAGCACATGTGTTGATCAGGGCTGGGATTATAGCTGAAGCTGATGTATGCATTGCAATGGCCTCTGCAGTAAAGCCATATCCCAAGCTTTACAACATTATGGCCTCATTATTGGATGAAGATGTGACATTGCCTAAAACTGTTCAGTTTCTGCACTGTATATCTGCCAACTTCCCTCCACCCAGTATTGAGTGGATTCCCACTGTTGCCAAGGCCTACCCTTACCAGGGGAAGGAAAGCAACCAGTCAATGCAGATCATGCCAGGCTACTCCCTGCAGCTTGCCAACTGTCCCCTAACTGTTGAGCAACAACTGCCCAACTACCGCTTCAGCCTTAACTATGCTGCTTGACAGCAGGCAATCTACCAATGTGGGTCTGGTTACGCTGATCATCTTCAAAAAAACTTTCTAAGTGGGTCAACTTATATTAAGCACAGATGCAGTCCCTATGGAGTAAGTTGCTTTAATTGCAGTTGCACTGGGCACATGGAATGATGGTGCCCTGATTGACAGATCCCCACATATGACAGGATTAAGGTTATCAGGGAAAAGGTTGGAGTGGAGTAGAGATGGAACTCTCTACTTCCACTATCTCAAAGTCATACGTCCCCCCTGAATCTATTGTATTAAAGGAAGTAGACGCCTCCCAGTATGATGATACATTCCTCTACCAACAGCCAGTTGGGGGAGTAAATGTGCTGACCCATGAACAATTCAAAAATATGGCTGACCCAGGGTTTCTGGAGCAGCCAAAGCCTTACACTTGCCAAATGTTTGACCAAAACCTGTCAGACCAGCTGGAACCATTTGCTGACGCATTGTCTCTAAGAGAAGTAGAGGCCTCCTTCCTGGTGGATGCTATTATAGCAAGCTACCCTAAAGTCGGTGCAGGTATTATAGGTTTCCTGGGAAAACGTGAACTTTTGAATGTACACAGTAAATAACTGGCTTTCATCTTACTCGTAGTGCACTTACTATGAAGTGGTGGTAGCCAAATCCTGAGTACAAGCTATAATTGACATGGGTGCTCCTGTTAACATTGTCTCCACTAAGTTGGTGGCAAAGTTGGCTTTAAAACCTGACATAGAACACTGGATGGTGTATGGGACCGCAGAAATGGAAACCACAGTCTCTGAGGGAGTGTATAGTGCACTTCCTTTGTGGTTTGGATCTGTTGTTATTATGGCACCGGCAGTAGTATTACCAAATAGCAACTATGATTTGCTGATTGGGACTTCATTTATGCGACACTATAGGGCTGTCATTGACATGATGGTAGAGACCCTAGACATCCTGGTACAACGGATTCCCATTTATTTTAATTCCAGGGAGTTCCAGATGACCCAATCTGCTCAAGTCAAATTAATCTCGCCTATAGCGATGGTGTGATACCTGTAAAATATCGGTGGATGAAGTGGAAGACCCAAATGCTCCCAACACAGATTTACAAGTACAAAGGGATTCTCTAAGAGCTGCAAATGCTTTTACTAACCTTCTGGGCATCAGGTCATAATTGGGACAGAGCTTGAAATTGATATGCCAGGCGGTCTGTATGGAGAGGTTGTGGGGCCCTATCAACAATCATGACTCAAACCTCATATGGCTCCTGGGTTACTGTTACCTGGGCAGGGGGAAGTAAAAGTGTTGGTAGCAAATCTGAAGAAAGAAGTGATGCAGGTGCAATGACACCAAGTGGTAGCTTACCTGCATATGATCCCAATCGATGGGGTCCACCAAAAACATGACTTTGGTTCGTGGGAAGATCTCAGCTTGCCTTTAAAAACCACCTTTGGTGTAATGACTGTGGTTCCTCAGGAGGCACTCACTGGTCTATCAGAGGATCAGAAGGATAGGGTGATGGCTTTTTGCAAAAAGTATCACATTATCTTTGCAACTGACAATCATGACTTGGGGTGCACTCATGGGGTTGTGCATCGGGTGGACACAGGAGACCACCCCCTATCAGGTCACATCCTATCCATTACTCAAAGGTAGCGGAAGAAGTTGTGTCTGCAGAAATAGATACAATGGCGGAACAGGGAATGTTGGAGCCATCAAAAAGTCCTTGGGCATCCCCAGTAATAATTGTCATAAAGAAAGATGGCTCCAATCGAGTAGTAATTGATTATAGGAAGCTTAAAATCATTATGAAAAAAGATTCATACCCGCTTCCACAAATCGATGACATGTTAGATTGGTTAGGTGGGGCCAAGTATTTCTCAGCTATGGACTTGATATTGGGGTACTGGCAGATTGAGTTGCCAGCGGCGGAACAAGAAAAGTGCGCTATAATCACCTCAAAAGGATTGTTCCAGCCTACACATATGCCACAGGGTTTGTGAAATGCTCCCGCTATGTTCCAGCGGGCTATGGATACTATTTTGGGTGACTTAAAGCTGTCTTGCGTTCTTGTTTATCTTGACAATATCAACGTGTTCTTGCAAACATTCACGGAGCATCTTGGACACTTGGAGCAAGTGTTCCGCCACCTGGATGATGCTAATATTAAGATTAAGCCCCAAAAGTGCCACTTTTTTAAGGGACAATTGGCATATCTTGGCTTTGTGGTAGACTCCAAGGGGCTTAGCCCTCAGCCAGCCAAGGTGGAAGCCATCCACAAGATGACTCAGCCAAGAAATAAGCAGGATATCCAGGTGTTCTTGGGGATGGTCAGGTACTACTGGCAGTTCATTTCCAACTTCAGCTGTATTGGGGCTCCACTCTTTGAGCTACTTAAGTAATACGCTGTTTTCAACTGGATGGATCGATGTCAAACTTCTTTTAATATGTTATGAGCCGCGTTGGTTAGTGCACCTGTTTTGCAATACCCCAACTTTGAGAAAGAGTTCATTGTGCAGATGTATGCTTCGCTTTCTGCTGTAGGGGCTGTGTTATCCTAAAAGAACGATGACAGTGTGGAGCACCCCATTACATATTATAGCCGCAGTTTAACTGGGCCTGAACGGAATTACACCGTGACTGAGAGGGAGTGTTTAGCTGTAATCTATGCATATAAGCAATTTTGGGTCTACCTTCATGGGGTAAAATTTTAAAGTGGTAATGGAACATGCCTCCTTGCGCTGGCTACAGAATCTGCGGGAACCTGAAGGGCGGCTTGCGCGATGGGCTTTGAAACTCCAAGCATATGATTTTGAGATCATGCATTGACCCGGGGTGAAGCATCAGAATGCAGTCTATCTTTCCCAATTACCCACGGTCGCCATTACAGCGGATGTGTCAGACATAATGTATGAAAAGATGATTGTGGGCAAATATCAAGATGAGCCGCTGCCCAAGATCAAAGTGTTAGATGGGCTTAGGCAGGATACCTTCTTGCGCAATGAGGAAAGATATAAGCATATTGGGGAATCAACGCTGAGCTTCCCAAAACCCTCTGCCCGTGCTGCAATAATAATGTATGTCATAGAGTGGTAGGTCATGGAGGGTTGAAAAGACGCTGGAGTTCTTGTGACCCCGCTACTTTTGGGAAAGTATGCACTACGATGTGCTTGAGACGGTCGGTTGTTGCCATCAGTGCCAAGTGAAGAAATCATACCACTGGAAGACCACCTACCAACTCATTAAGCCTCGGTTTGCATGGCATACAGTTTCATTAGACGTGGTGGGGCTGCTGCCAAATGGAGCAAACCGCTCCAAATATATAATAGTAGCCATCAACCATTTGACAAGATGGGTGGAAGCAAGGGTTATCAAGGATTTGGGGGCTGTCACTACCGCCAAGTTCATTTTGGAGTGCGTCATACAGCGCCATGGCTGCCTACAGTTTATCCTAATGGATAATGGAACCAATTTCACGTCCCATATATTGGCCAAGTTGAACGAGCTCATGGCAATCTGCGGGGTTTTAACTACCCCCTATCACCCTAAATCTAATGGTATGGTGAAACGGGTCAATGGGACCTTGGTAAATATTCTACGCAAGCTTATAAATGAGCAGCTGTCAGATTAGAGCACCCTTTTATCCTCTGCTGCCTTCACATAAAATATTAGCTACCACTCAGCAACTGGTAAGAGTCCATTTCAATTGCTCTATGGACGACATCCAGCGCTGCCTGCTTTGCTTTACTCCTGCATTGAGGATACTAGCAGAGGCAAACCCCACCGCTATTTGTCTTCCTTAACAGACACACTGATCAAGCTTCAAACCGAGGCATATTCTACAAGTCTTGCCAAGAAGGTTTGGGATCACGCGGCTGACCAATGTAGACTCCGCAGTCTTCCACAGTTTGGGGTAGGGGAATTGGTCCTGTTTCATGACCAACATGGGTTCAGAAGAAGGAACAAGCTTACCAGCATATGGAGTGGGCCATTCGAGATCATTGAGAAAACTGGGGTTGATGCCTACACCATAAAGGAACCTGTGGGGGGTCAAATTAATAACTGTGTACACGTGAAGTTCCTCTGACCATACAAGCAATAGAAGCCTTATCGTCCAGTCAAGGAGGGGGTAATGTCATGATTCTGATATGACTGGATGATAAGCCTGAAGTCATCATGGCGAAATGGATGGAATCCGTTGGAATTGAACTGATAATGATAATTTAAGCCGCGAATTGAGGCGATATTGGGTTATTGAAAAATCGCCTTGAATATGGTGATCGGGCAATGTCAACATTCAAAGAATACAAATTAAATCACCTACAATTTAGGCGATAGGAAATTAAAAGAATAACTAGTTGACATGAGGAGAATTGATGGAACCAAATAGCCCAAGCAACGAGTGTGGTATTGTCCAAAGCCGCTGTATATAAGCGTGATGGGCAATTAAGAGGAGTAGTTGGTTAATAGAGAAAATGGAGCAAGAAGAGAGGATCTGGGGAGTTTATCATCTTTAAATAAAGTATTATAGTGGGAGCAAGTGCACCATAGTTATTATTTTAACATTTATTCTGTTGTTACAAGGGACCACAATCATCATATCGTGGGTTCTATTGCTCAGTGGGCTAAACCCTGTGCAAATCTTTTACGGCGTATCCTCAGGATTCCTTTGAATTATAACAGGGAACAAAAACAGCAGTAGTGAAAAGGCAATCTATAACCCAGTGCATGCTCATCAATATGGCGCCCGCAGCAAGGCCACAAAGGTGAGTAAAGAGGGCGAGGGAATAGGGCCAGGGGGGCCTGATAACCACTCCTGAGGCGCACTGGGCGTCTCATTAGAGATAGTAACGTTGAACATAGCAGGACTTAAAGCTTTTAGTCCCAGACCAAGAAGTTGAGTCTCCTGTAAAACCCCCCTGTGGACATCCTGGCGGTCAGGAAACCCACTGCCCACAGGGAAAGGAGGAGGCATGGGAAAACATGCTCCTTCCAACAAGATCGCTTTGGTCACAACACTATGGGGTAATAGTACATGTGAACCAAAATTTTAAATTCATTAATAAAAATTTGTTTTGGATGGCTGTGTACTAGCCATTCTCTTATCATGGAGTGAATAGGTGCACACAGTAGCCAGCGTGTATGCACCAAACTGTGCAATGGAGCATCAAGAGTTTCTATCAGCTTTGACACACCTTTATCTTCCAGCAAACACTTTTGTCATGGGAGACATGAACTGCTGGTTTAATCTAGACACCAATGGCCACACACAATAGAGGCAAAACAAGAGTATGTGAAACTTTGTGTGTTAAAGCCACCTTAGGCCTATATGATCCTTTACCTAAAATGTCACCTCTCCTGCAGAACATGACACGCCAGCATGTGCACAATGGTAAATTTATTTCTATGTTGAGATAAGAACTAATGATTAAGCTGCTAATTTACGACACCAAATTCATAAATCAAGCCTACAATAATCAAATTTTCTGACCAACGGCTAGTTTTGATATCCTTCAAACCAGTGAAAACAATTATCCAAGCACCCAGGTGTTGCAGAATGCGCCAAAAAATTATAGCCAACTCATAATTTCACTACTGGGTAGAGGAAATATCCTCAACAATGGATTTTCAAACACCTTATTGTTCAGACCCACTGATCACCTAGGAAATTTTTTAAGAAATCAGCAATACAACAGATTAAACACACAGCATCGAGAAATACAGGGCAGCTTCAGCCATCATTAAACACACCTTAACTGAAATTAATTACCTAAATCAATTTCCCACGCACAAGATAAATCCCTGGATGGGGATGCAAATGGGCAGAGGTTTCTGAATGTTTAACCTCAATGATATGCAAACATTAACACCATGTTGGTGTGCAATACAGGTCAAAAACCTAAAATAGATAAACTTGTTCAATTATTTTTTCCGTTGATTTTACATCAAAAAGAACACAATAGCATGCACACAGGTCTGACGATTGGATACATCCATAGTGGAAACAACAAGGAAGTCAAGAACAAAGTACACAGGTTCTATACAAATTTATATAAATCTGACCTGGTTGAACCAGCAAAAATTAAAAAAATTCTTGTATATGCGCATATTAACATCAAGGTTCAAATCAATATCTTAATTTAATTTAATATTATGTGAGGGATTTTGGGAAGCAGTGCGTGGTGCACCATGAGGGAAATGCCCTGGACCTGATGGGCTTCCATACAAATTTTACAAAAAAATTTATAAACATTTCTAATATTCTTTTAGCTTCCAAGAATAAATGCATAATGAAACATGCCTTCTACCTGGAGGTGAAATAGCATACACTGTCACTCTCTTCAAAACAGGAGATAGACTAAACCTATCTAATTGGCGCCCAATCTCCTTAACTAATACTGACACTATGATATTCACAAAAATTATGGCCAAATGATTAGGGAAAATTGCAACTGATTGATATCCCCATCACAATATGGATTTGTCCAAAGAATATCCAAACGGAAAAAATATTCACAGTTATAAATGTCTGCCAATCTAAAGCCTCTGGGGCGCTTGTCTTTTAAGATCAACAGAAGGCATATGACAGTGTGAATTGGATCTATCTAAGGGCCTGCCTTCTAAGATTCTAACTCCCAAGATAGGTTTATAAACTGGGTGATGTTGTTCACATGTCAAGAGAGTTTCTGTAACTCTCTCGTTCCCAGAGAGGTAGTTCAGGATGCACCACCACACCCTCAGGAAACTAGTTATTATCAAGATGGTAAACAGGGAACCACTGAGAATGCTAGAATAAATGGGACCATGGCAAGATTGTACAACATATGATATATAGTAGTAAGCAACTAATAAACCTTAAAACATGGTTTTACCCCAAGGGGAGTCCTTAGCTAATTGGGGATCTGTGCAGGAGGGCTAGGGTTACTCAGTCTGGAGGGAATCAGAGCTTCCCAGCGGTGCACCAGATTTGTTATAATTTGGGTAAAAACAAAATGATCGACGTTGTTAGAGTCCTCCTTGAGGAGGTCTGTACACAGGTTCACTTAAGGCACCGTTTAAAAACGTAAAGATAATGGGGGATTTTTTATTAGTAAAGTTGACCAACAAGGAAGGTTGATCTTAAGGAAACATATTTAAACAAATTGGGGGATTGTTGATTGGTGGAAGTGGTGCTAAGCCCAAGTGCACCAATAGGCGCATGCTTCCATTAGCCAGGGTACTATATCTCGAGATTGAATGAACTCAAGTTATTGATTGTAGGCATGACTGACCCAACTTAGAAATTTCAAAATTGAACAGGTTTTGAACCCCCGTTTGCCAAGCAACCAAACTGAACTGTCACCATTAATAATTTAGTTAGTGCATTTTAACGCCCTTGCTGTAACATAAGGCTGAGTGTCACGCACATTCCCCTAGACTGACCTGGGCATATTAAGCCTGCACCCAGCGCTGGTCCAGGGTATGTTTGAGGTCAGGAAGGCCTGCCAACTTCACCTTTTTGGCCTCCTGATGACTAGCTAAATCTTTGTAGTTAGTACCCTCAATTATGTCATCAGGCCATGAAATCACAGAGTCAGCTACCATGGCTGTATGTGGAGCAGTTTTTTTAACTAACCTATTTTTTCCACAGAGGGGACTCAAACAAGGGGACCCTCTAATCATTTTTTATATGATTTTAGTCTTGATACCCTAATCCAGAATAAAACTATTCTCATTAATGGAGTCAATGTCTATGGCCAACCACCAGTCAAAACGATGGCTTTCAGTGATGCTTGTGTGGTGGGTATCTCCAACAACCAAGATGCTCTCATACTTTAGAAAATAATACAAGAATACTCATCCATCAGATACACTTCAATTTTTACTTGAAAAACTGAAAGTATACTTCTAGTTAATACCAGACCCTTCAGACGCCATCCACCTTGAGTCAACAGACTAATACAACATCAAGCCTCAACCCCAGACCTAGGAGGCAAAGATCACCAAATACCCCACTAGAACTTCCCTTCATTACCAAGCTTGCAGCTGGACCTGTCCGCCACTTGGGTGTATGGTTAGAGGCAGTGGGGTACGCCAACACCATGATGAAAAATCTACTCCTAGATAAAATAACAAAACGCATAACCTCCTTGCATGGATATCATACAGGTCTACCTGTACGAGTTAGGATAGCAAATCCATGATACTATCAATTATATGGTTTACAGCCCATGAAATTACTTTTTAACCAGCCTTTTTTATCAAAATATATGCATTAATACAGGGATGGCTTTGGTCTGAAAATAAATCCCCTGAGCGCCTTGAAACTTTATTTGGCCCTAGGAGGAATGGAGTTATGGGGCTAACTAATTATGTAGAGCAAGCATCCCATATACTAGGGTCCTGGATAACTCAGGTGACTAGCCCAGACCTCTCAGACATACATTGGGCTAGAGCACCAAGATCTAATTTTGCACAAGTGCACCTAATAAAAAATCCAAATCTTCCAACCCATTGATAAGTATTTTTCTTCTCACCCAACCGCTGCAGGACCTCATGGCACTCCTGTACACCTTAAATGAATACTTCTACCCATGCGAAGAGAATAGTGGAAGATCCACATATGTGGTCAGACTAGTCACCGATTGCCTGAGGCTAACTCACAGAAAAGAAGTTAGTGGCCAATTAGTTACAGACATTATAATAAACCAAAACCCAAATATCATTTCCAGGGTCTATTACCTGGATCTAATGGACATACCATACAGCCTGGAGACCCTAAGAATGGTCTGGAGATACACACACCACTCACTACTACAACACAGGATACATGAACATGTATGGAGATGCATGCAGAGAGTGTATCACACAGCAGAAAAATCAAACGCTGCCTACTCTTCATGCACAATATTTAGCCAATATGGAAGCTTTTTACACTATCTAGAACAATAATCAACATTGGTAGCTATCTGAAAAGAGGTTATGCGCCTATTCCGTCAAGACCATGGACAATCATTCAGTTTATCTAGTAACATGTTTGCTATCAACATGGAGTCACTTATTCATCCATATTTACAGGCATTAATACTAGCAATAGCACTATGGACAATCCATACTATAGTATTGGGTTCATTTACAGGAACAAGGCCCACCCTCAAAGAAGCCATCAATCGTTTTCACTACCCTATAAAGAATCATTTTCAAGCATAAGTGTTTGGAACATGACCCCATACAACAGAAGGATAATCAATTCATGGTTCACATATGGTTACAAAATATAGAATCATTCCTTCACTCATGCTGCATCCAAGTATAGGTCATCATTAATCCCCCATCGTCCTAAACCTGGCGCTCCTAGCTGACAACAGGAGGGGCTATGAACCCTCTGGGGGTGTCCTTTTAACTATTAATATTATTACTAATATTAATATTTTATCATCATTACATCAGAAGTGTACATCACCTGGTTGCCCTTCCTTAAATAAATATAGAAATAGAACAATGCCTCTTTCATTTATACCAATGAAAGTTCTATGGAAGAAGCCGCTGATCGCCATAATGCTAAACATATTCATCTTTGTTTAAATAATGCTGAAAGGGAAATCTTGAAGACTCATCTTAAATAATGCAACACTTGAGATCTGGTGTGGACTGCTCTAGTTCAAGATTTTGGAAGCAATCAATTGCTTTCTAACCAAAAACAAGAGTTTATGGCCATTCAGTTAAAACAAGTAGCTTTTTCGTTTTTAGCAAAGAAGCACACTTTTCAGAATTTATCTGATAGATTATTTTATTGTCATGGGAGATATATAAATGTACCAAATTTTAAAGCTTTAGCTAGCCTGGAAGGTAAACTTAAAATTTCAAATCAACTGAATATCAAACTGCTCAGCCAAAGGGTGGTTAGCCTGGAAGGGTAATTCCTGCTTCCACTATAGTCCAGGTTTGTCAACACATGTTTAAAACCTGTAATGGCTATAAAAAATCCTGGCGTGGTACATTTGTCCCAAGTTTGATCTGCCTCAATTACTTTTTCAAACTGTTCAGCCATAATGATATACCTAATACCATGAAAATATATAGCATTTTCACTTCTTAAATACAAAAATTTTTATTTTATTATAAAATTAAAAATCTAACTTGAGATATAAATGACTCCTTCCCATCCACCTATATCCAAACTTTCAAGACTCTACATGTTGTAGTTTTGGCTGGGCATTGTGCACACATATGCACATACACACTTTTATTATAGATAAAGGTGATTACGCCAGAATTCAAGCAAATGTCCTTTTTTTAAAATTTAAGTTTAGAGTCAAAAGCTGAGCAGATTATGCTAGAGGAGGTATTTTTAAAATCAATTGTACTTTTGATTTAAAGTTTTGATTTAGATTAATCTGCTAATTCCCAAATGATCACTGATTATTTAACAAAACCATTTATAATATCAAATCAAATGAATTCTAACTGCTCAGTTGTAACAATATAGCAATACCATCAAAAATATATAAAATTTTCACTTATTACATATAAAACTTTTTATTGTAAACATGGAAATTAGATTTATTAGGTGGATTATTGTATTGTCATTGGAGATGCATAAGTGTGCCAAATTTAAAAAACTCTAGTTAGTCTAGAGGTAGGTAATCAATTGCAAGATTTAATTACAGACAGACAGACATAAAGACAGACAGACGTGACAGTGAGTTAAAGAAAAGTTTTTAAAAAGTAGAAACTATGGTTGAGTTTGCTAGTTAATTTTAAGCAAAAGCTTAACCTTTAATTAGAACCAATTGGATTACTCTTAATGATGAAATGGTGGCAGTTATTTCAGCTTTGGATGCCTAACTTAATTAATAATTATATATGTTTGTACTTTATTGGAAATTTATTAATATTCACAAAATCAAAGAGGCGTTAATTACAATTTTTACACGTTTTTGAATAAGCCTTCTCTGGCTCCAATCTCATCTACTCAGTATTATTTGCATGCCCTTGGAGCAAATGGTGAACATATTATATACAGTTATAAGGAGTGGTAGCATAGCGGGGTGGTTCCTACTCCACTCTGAGTCAGGTTTTGATTGAAACAGGTTCAAAGCCAGCACAGGATAAAAACTCAGTGTGGTAAAATTGTCCCAAGGTTTACCCGCCTTATTTAATTATAATTTTTATCTAGTTATTTTAAGAAATTGCGTCATAATGCAAAGCAGTGTTATAAAGGAAAAGCTGATAAGGGTTTTAAAAGATCAGTCACAATGAAAGAGGAGCTCTTCATGCTGACCAGAAGTATATGCCTCAACCAGACCAGTTAGATGTTTATGATACTCAGTCTATGGAAATGATTCAGCAAGAGTTAATAGAAGCTGATAAAGATAATTCTACTGATTCTTCCTCTGATGAGCTACCTATTTTTTAACTTTGCTACCTCAATTTGGAAAGTATAGTTGTTAGAGTCTGAGTCTAGGTATATAAGATACCAGTTATGGCTATAATTGACAGCGGTTCTCCTGAAAATGATGTATCTTCTAAATTAATGAAGATAATCAAAGTTTCTCCAAACCTTACACATTATATAGAGTATGGCAACGTTGGACCTACCTTTACCAGAGCCATATGAGCATATTCAGAACTTCCTGTTAATTTTAAAAGTTTTCTTTGGTTACTCCACATGTAGCTTTGTAGAAATTATGATCTTCTGCTAGGTACTCATTTTTAATAAAGTATTCTGCTATAGTACATTAATATGAATTATTTTCCCTTTTTGGTCATAGAGTACCGTTGGTGTTAGAGTTTAAATATGATTGATGCAATGAAATCAAAGTTTAAACTTGTCTCTTGGAAACCAATGAGAAGTTTGAATGAATTAATTATCATATTAGGGGATCAAGAGTTAAACTCCCACATGCTGTGGTAGAAGGAGAGGAAGGAATGCCATCAGATTCTCCAAATTAGTTGTGGTACCTCCAAAATCTTTAACCATTGTTGATACCAAGGTACATATTCAAATACCTAAAGATACTTTTATTGGAAAAAAGGGAGTGAAAACCCCTCAATAAAAGAGAGTTTACCTTGCCTTGGAGTCATAAATCCAGTTTATACAGGGTCAGTCTCTGTACTATCAGAACCTGACAAATCAAGCTCAAACTATAGTCTCAATTCGCATATTACATATATTTAGATATTACCTATCCATAAGGTTGATTTATTAAGAATTTTGGAAGTCTCTGTGAGTTTGGGCTTGAAGATCCTCCCACAATTACCATTGTTAATATTTCCATTATATAAGTAATTACCTCGAAAAATTAGGACTCAATTAGAAATTTTTTGGATGAGTATGCTGAATTATTCTTTCTGCTACATAAGACTTTGGAAAGATGAAGGGAGTATTACATATAGTTTAAACTAAAGATTCGCCACCCTTCAGTTCTCATTCTTATTGTAAAAGTAAGTTGAGGAGGCCCAAGTAACCACTAAACTTCAACAACTAATTGATGAAGGGCTACTTGTTCCCTCTCAAATTCCCTGGGTTTCTCCACTTCTGCCAGTGCAAATGAAGGGTGAACATCAAGTAGTTCTGTGTTATCGGAGGTTAGATTCAGTTACTAGAAAAACACAGTTATCCCTTACCAAGATTTGATGATTTCTTAAGAATACTAGCTGGAGCTCAATTTTCCTCTTCTATGGACTTGAAATTGGATACTGGCAGATAGAGATAGCCCCAGAGGATAGGTCTAAATGTGTCTTGATAACTAATGAAGGGTTGTTTGTGCCTACATAATTACCCAGGGGCTCTGCAAACTCCAGCAACCTTCCAAAGATCTATGGATGGTCTGATAGAAAATCACAAGATGTCCTGTGTTTTATATATCTGGATGATAGAATCATTTTTAGTACATTCTATGATCATCTATATCATTTGATAGAAGTATTTAATTGACTTTACCAAGCTTCACTAAAGTTGAAGCCATCTAAGTGTTCCTTTTTCCAATAAGATATGGAGTTCCTAATACATAAAGTTTCTAAAGAAGGTATTCACAATCCCAGATAAAATCAGTGCTATTGGAATGATGTCACCACCTTTCAAGAATGTTTATTTTAATAATAGGTGACTCTATTAATGTTTTAGGCCAAACGGTATGAAACTGCTGGCCCTTGCTCTTTCACAATCATTGAGGGCCTTTTCCTATAGTTTCGCAGGGCAACCCACCAATCCAGAAGACCAACAACTTCTCCTTCTGAGGCTTGGCCACTCGTTATAGATCAGAGGTCCTCTCTTGGGACTTGTCCAACAATTGTGGTTCAGCCGCCTCTATTGACTCCCTTGGGGTTCCTCCCCTTCGATCCTTCCAGTCCATCATTGTTTCTTCTAATTGCCAAGTTCCCATGAGGTTTCCATCCATTTTAAGGTTGGTTTGGTTGCACTGAACACTCCAGGTGTTTTATACTGTCATCTAACCTCTGGAGATCTTCAGTCCCACCTCTATCTGATAAGCTAATCTCTTTACACTGAAAATGTAATAAAGGTAGGCAAATGAAATATAAGATCTTTTATTAAGGTGAGATCAAACTAATCATAGGCAGTTCTTGCCTGTCCATGTCTTTGGCATCTATGCTGTCATCATCAGCTCTCACTGGCGATTCTCCCTTCTTAGAATGCATTAGCACTCTCACTGATGAGCTCTCTGATTAACTCGTCATCCTCAAATGTCCACGATTACTTTGATCCTCAATTGTCATAATCTGGATCAAATAAATATCAGCTTCCTCAGCATAAGTCGCCAGTGTTAAATTTAACCAAAATTCTGTTGTGGGATTGTTCCCATTACTCTTACAAAGTCAAAATGTGACTATACTTTATTTAATTAATACTAAATGGTTTGACATCCTCAGCATAATTCATCAGTTTCATAATTGACTAAAAACTCTATGGGAGTCTTTTCCAATACTATTGACATCAAATTTAAGTAATTCGCCATTTTAATTGATAATATAATTTATCTTGACATACTCAGCCTCAGTCACCAGCGTCAAGACCCACCAATTTCCAATTGGGGATGATCCTCAATAATTCTTGATCCTTTGGATCAAGACATCTCAACCCAACTGAATGGCTAGCACAAATTGGGGTATTGTCATCAAAAATAAACTCAAAACTAGTAATAGTTGGTAATTGTCCTTTACTAATTAATACACTAATTTTGTCAATATTTGAGTAATATCACCTGGTTAAAAATCCAACACCACCAAAAAATCTTTAGGATTTAAAAGTTTTTCTCAGAAAGGTGGGACTTTATATCCAGTTTGTACCCCAATTGTAGATATAGCTGAGCATTTGTTTTATTTATTACAAAAAAAGTTGCATTTAAATGGAGAGCAAAATAATAACAGACCTTTAATTTTTATGAACTGGTTTATTTTTCTATCCAACTTTAATGCATCCAAAAATTGATAAAACTTTAGTATTATTTACTGAAGCTAGTGTAGTCGCAGTCAGCGCCATTCTTGCTCAGCATGATGATAATATGGTGGACCATCATGTTGCTTACTTTAGTAAGACTCTGTACAAATCTGAGAGGAACTATACTGCTATTGAAAGGGGATTTCTAGCAGTTCTCTTAATGATAAAACACTTCTGACCTTACTTCTATGGGGCACACTTCACAATTATCAGGGACCATGCTTCTTTGAGATGATTGCAGCAACTTAAAGATCCTGATGTGACTGGCTTGGTGGGCATTAAGGCTTTAAAGTTATAATTTTACCATTCAGCGTCATCCAGGTGCAGTTCACTAAAATACAGATTAATTTATCTCAGATGCCAGTATTAGTCATTGTGATACCTGAGGATCAATTTATGATTAAATCAGATGCCCTGAGTTATGGTAGTTATAAAATTTCTTAAATTTAAGATGAATTACAAAAAATGACTACAAATACCCACATCCAATAAAAACAGTTACACAAAAATATTAATGAAAAATGGTTATCTTAAATTTGATCTTAATCTCATACAGATGTTATCTTAGAAGGTCATATCACTTTTGGCCATGGAGAAGGTAAAGAAATCTTTGAGTAGTTACACAAACATTGACACTGGGATCTTATGTTAGAAACGATAAAAGAGCTAGTAGACGCCTTCCTAAATTGTCAGAATCAAGATAGAGTCAGACTAAAATATAAACATCAATAGGTAGCACCTTTAGGACCATTTAGTGTTGTGAGTGTAAAATTAGTTGGGCCATCACCCACAGGTTTACATGGATATTGGTGTATTTTATTAACTATGAACTTTTTGAAAGAATGGGTGGAAGCTATATCAGTATCGTCTGCAACAGCCAAAGCTACTTCTTTATCTTTATTTCGTCCAGTTGTTTCTCAAATATAGTTGCCCACAGATCCTCCTTTATGATAATTTGTTTCATTTCACTACTCTGGTAGTTTAATGATTAACCTCGCTATTCAATACAAAACATACTTTTGCAGCTCCATAAAAAGTCTCCACTAATGTAACGGTGGAGAAAGCTTTTAGTACGCTAGTCTCTTTTAAGAAAAATGGCAGCCACTGATCCAATGAAAAGGGAATCTGAATACCTGCTTCTATACTAGCTTATTGACTCAGTTATCATCATATAAATAAGATATCTTCCTTTTAAGCTTTATATGGATGAGAACTAAGATTACCAAGCACCATTCTACCATTTATTAGAAGATCAAATCCTGAAAACTCTGATCTCATATTGAAAAGTGTGGCTGATGAATTATTAGTTACAAGCAATTGCTGTAAGTCCAAGGGAATGTCCCCTTTATGTAGATCAGGCGATTCTCCTTTCCCAAACAAGAAGGGTCCTAAGAGGGTGGCTGTACCACTTGTCACCCAGGGCAACCTCGCCCAAATGGTAGACAAGCGCTGGGTGACAGCACATCCTCTTAATATTACTCCCCCGGTACCCACATTCACCTCAACTGAACTCATCCAACAAATTGAGAAAATTTGCGCTGAGTTACCATATCAAAGTCAAAAGGTCCAAAACTAATGGGAATTAAGACTGAGGATCAGAAAACTATTAGTCAAAAAGGGACAAGTATCAAATTATTGGCCAGAATTGCCAATGGTTTTGACTAAGCCAATAATATGATTGCTAATGTCAAATACCCCTCGAAATTGTTGGAAATGATCCCCAATGTGCAGATGATATCTTCATAAACTATTGTAGACAGTTTGAAACCTTATCGGATGGATCAGGAGTTGTGGTCAATGCAACTCATTTGACAAACAAACACCCCAGCGACTGGGCATGGGAGGGTTGGGCATCCTGAACCTGTTTCCAACCAATTGTGACTGCCTCTATGTGGGGTGGCCCTGGGGATTTCCGTTGTTCACTGGGATAGATGCAGTTATGCCAACCAATGAAAATGCAGTCAAGCCTTGGTCCAGGAATTTGCAGTTGAAATGATAGCGACTCAGCCTGCCACCAAATCCTTTGATGTCAGTTCCAAATGAAATTATCTTCCCCCTTCTAAAAACATTCGCCAGGTTAGGTCAAATTTTAGGGACCTGATCCCTGATTTGACCCACTACCAATTGAACACTATTTAATCAGTTGCATCACACTAAGAAAATGTTGGTCAATTTGCTTTATCTATTTTCCCAATAAAAACCCTTGACCCAATTTTAGTTTTTATGCTTGAAACCAAACCGCCCTTTCCGTCAGTATTCCAACAACCCTTCAGGGTTTATGGCCATGTTCACCTGGTATTTTGCTAGGTGCATATATACAATTATGGCACATGGGTACTTAATGGTGGAACTCCTTCCTAGTTCCATAGCCGTCATACCAGAAGCAGTGCCACTGGTATTTGGGTTTGCTGTTTGGGTGCTTCAGCATCTAAGCTGGCAGGCCGGTCTAAAAAATAACTTGCTGTTTATCTGACATAATTGACTAACCATCATTCCTAACCATTTCACTTTTCTTGTTGATATTAACGTAGCAATGGTCCTTTTTTCTCAGCTGAACCAGTTTTGAAGAAATTTTACTCTGGTCATGATAACCTAGTACCTCTCAATTTGTCTGAACCACATCCCATAGTTGCCACAGCCATTGTGCCCATGCCAGTATGTTCTTGCGTTCCGACTTGCAAATGGTTTACTCCTGCTATGAACCTAGTGGTTTTCCCTGATCCTACTACCATTTCTTCTGTATAGACAGATTCAAATACAGCTGCCAATAAAGAGAATCTCGGCTGCTTTTTTTATTGCCCATGAAGATTAGTATCAGGTCCCACCACGTCTCCTTTGAAGCTTTGGTGGATACCAGAGCCACGGGAAATTTTATGAGTGTTGAGTTAGTCCAACATTTGAAGATTGACCTGGACCTAGGTCCTTTGGTGATGGTTTCTTCATCAGCCTCCCAGACCTCATATTTAGTCCATCAGCTGGTACCTTTCTCAGTAAATCAGTTTAGCTTTTGCAATTGGTTCTCAGCAATGTCAAAGTTGGTGTTTCTGGTAATCTTGGGGTTAGATGGTGGTGCCGGCAACATGTTAAAATTTACCTGGAGTCAAATATGTTGTCATTTGTTAATGAGCAAACGGGTTAATTATTTCCCTTAGTCAATACCCTTAAGAAAACTCAAGGCTGCATCTCTATCACTTCCCTCATTTCCACTGCGGGCCTTCCATCCACTTTCCTAGAGAATTGGTGCACTATTGGAGTATCTTTTATTCCAAGAAGGAGGACCATCTTCCCTCTTACACTAAATTCAACTTAGGATTCTGAACAACGGTACAATTGGTGAACATCAACTGCCCCTTGTATCCACACACAGCAGAAGAGGAGACAGCTCATAACACCTGGTTAGACGACATGCTTAAGAAAGGGTGGTTGTTTAAAGATACATCACCAATTGCCTCTCCCATTGTTTTTGCCAAGAAGGCCAATAATCCCTCCATCCCTGTGTGGACTACGGACACCTAAATAAAATTACAGTGAGTGATCCATACCCTTTACCCCTGGAGCAAATATCAGTCAAGCAATTGCTAAGTCTCATGTGTTCTCTAAGCTTGATCTCGTTAATGCCTTTAACCAAATATTGGTAATGGAATGTCAATAATGGCTTACCACTATTTGAACAAAATGAGGTATATTTCAACTCCGTGTAATGCCCTTCAGGTTGAAGAACGCGCCAATCACGTTTCTAAGAATGATCAATAGTGTTCTGGGCGACCTCCAGTTTACATGCGTGGTTGTATATATTGATGACATCTTGGTTCATTCCCCAACTCCCAAACAGCATGAAAAAGACTTGGAAGCAGTCGTGGCAGCTTTTCACAAGGCGGGCCTGTTCATCAAGCCTTCTAAATGTGAGTTTTATAAGGAGGAAGTTACCTTTCTTGGGAACCTGGTCCTAAAAGATGGTTATGAGATTCCCCCCAACAATTAGATTCCATCCACAAATGGCCAACTCCAACAACTTAGAAACAACTAAGAAGTTTCTTGGGAACCATTATTTTCCTGAAGAACTTTTCCCTAGCCCTTTCCCAGTTAGCCTCTCCACATCATCCCCTCATGAGTAAGAATGTACCTTTTTGTTGGACACCTGAGTGCCAGAAGGCGTTTGAGTCAATGAAATAAGTGTTCTTATCTCCCCCATCCTAAAACACATGGACCCCTCCAAACTGTATATCGTCACATGTGATGCTTCATCAGTAGCAGTTGGGGCAGTTCTGCTCCAGGAGCATGATGGTTTAGAACATCCGGTTGCCTACTTTTCCCAGAAATTCTCCTCTAATTAGCAATCATGGGCCATCTTAAATAATGGAGTTGGCAGCCGTAGCATGGGCGTTGACTCATTGGCGGTACCTGTTACAGGGTGCCCAGCATGAGTTAACTGTGCGTATGGACCACCAAGCTCTTTTGTATTTCCATAAACCACAAAAATTGGCACATAGGTAGGCTTGTACCTATCAGTATTTATGCAGCTTCAATTTAAATATGAATTGTGAAAGGTGCGTTAAATGTGCTCCCCAATTTCCTTAGCCACAACCTGGCTAATTGCCCCACAGACTCGGAGGAAGTGGACCTGGTTACCATGATCCCCACTACCCAAATTTTATCTATTGTACCACCCGTGGTTGTTTCAGTAGATTTAGCTACTGATGCTCCAATTATTTCACGAGTTTTAGCGGCTCAAATGACTTGTCCCAAAGAAGTGGAGTTATTAGATCATTTGTCCCTTCAAACTCACAAACATTCCCTATATTCCTTAGTGGAGGGTCTCATTTATTTTCGGTCATGGGTTTGGGTTCCTCCTCTCTTAAGAGCTGAGGTGTTTTGAGCATATCACGACCCTCCCACAATCAGCCATCCAGGTAATAAGAAATGTACCGAGTTGATCAAGCAGACTTTTAATTGGGTGGGTTTATCAAAGGAAGTACCAGCCTGGATTGCTAATTGTGTTACTTGTGCATGGGCCAAGTCAGATCAATCAGGAAAGAAGGGTCTTCTTCATCCTTTACAACAGGCGGAGTGTCCATGGACATCAGTGTCCGTGGATTTTATTGTGGAACTTCCCTGTTAAAATGTATTTACAGCGGTGATGGTGGTGGTCAATCACTTTACTAAATTTTCCTTATTTATTCCATGCTCTTCTGCGATTATGTTGGGAGAAATCGCTCATCTCTTCATGTGCCATGTGTTCTCTATGTTTGGTCTCCCACAGGAGATCATCAGTGACCGTGGCCTCAGTTCACAGCGCATTTCTGGAACGAGCTTTTAACCATCTTGAAAATCACCCCCTGCTGTTTCACTGCTTATCATCCCCAGTATGATGGATAAACTGAGGTGGTTAACCAAACTTTGGAACAGTATTTGTGTTGCTACGCGGTGGCCACACAAGATACCTGGGCCAATGACCTCCCCCTCACCCAATTTTGCCTATAATAATGGAAGTCACGCTTCCACGGGGTTTTCTCCCTATGAAGTGACGTTGGGGTATAATTCCTCATTTTTTGTTGGTCCCTGTCTGCATCTGGAGGTCCCTATTGCCGCAGATCACATTGAGCACATTTGGTTTACCCGGTACCTAATGTGGGAACATCTCACAAAGGCTATCAATGACTTTAAGTGGTTTATGGATTGAAAACAGCTTCCTGGCCATGATATGGCGGTGGGCTCATATTTTATGTTAGATATGTGCCATTTGTGGATGCAGGTACCTTCCCAGAAGTTTGCAAGCAAGCGTTTGGGCCCCCACCTGGTGGAGGAAGACTTGGGCAATGGAGCTTTACGGTTAAATCTGCCAGCTCATTGAAAACAGCACCCCGTCTTCCACGTATCTCAGTTGTCCCCATTCAAGGGGACTGTTCCTGCCAATCCTGAGCCAATAGTAATTGAAGATGCGGAAGAAGCCAAGGAGGAAAACATCTTAGCATCCCATAAATCTTGGAGGTTGGTTCAGTATCTCGTCACTTGGAAGGGCTATCCAGCCTATGAGGACAGTTGGGTCAAGGCCCATGATTGTGCAAATTACATGAACTGGTCGAGGCGTTTCATGAGTCCCATCTGGATGCCCCCCCAAAAAAAAGTTGCCACCTTAATGGCGCTCAAGTTGCCCAAGGCGCACAAAAAATTTAGTTCTTACGCAGTTTCCTGGCGGTGGTGCCCCTCCTTTGGCAAAAGAAAAGGGTGATGTAAGTCCAGGGAACATCCCCTTTGCATAGGTTAGGCGATTTTCCTTTCCCAAACAAGAAGGGTCCTAAGAGGGTGGTTGTACCCCTCGTCACCCAGGGCAACCTCACCCACATGGTAGACAGGAATTGGTGACAGCACTTCCTCTTAAGATTCCTCCCCCAGTACCTGTGCTCACCTCTACTGAAATTGTCCGCCAAATTGGGGAAATCTGCACTGAGATTACTGAATTGAAGACAAAAGGTCCAAAACCAACAGGAATAAAGCCCAACAATCGGAAAATCAATATTCAGAAAGAGACAATAAGAGAATTATCATCTGGAATCATGGACGAAATCAAGCCATCAAGTAATATGATTGTTGCTGCCAAACACCCCTTGAAATTGTTGGGGATGATCCCCAATGTGCAGATGGTATCTTTGGGAATTATTATAGACAGTTTGCAACCTTATCTGATGGATCAGGAGTTGTGGACTATGCAACTCATTTGACCAAATGAACACCCCAGCGACTGGGCATTGGCAGGTTGGGCATTCTGAACCCATTTACAAACAATTGGGACCGCCCCTATGTGGGGTGTCCCTGGGGAATTCCCATTGCTCACCGGGCCAGATGCAGTTATGCCAACTGATGAAAACGCAGTTGAGCCTCAGTCCAGGCATTTGCGGTTGAACTGATAGCAACTCAGCCTACCACCAAACCCTTTGATGTCAATCCCAATTGAAATTATCTTCCCCCTTCCCCAAATACTCTCCAGGTTAGGTCAAATTTTAGTGACCTGATCCCTGCTTTGACCCACTATCAATTGAACACTATTTAATCAGTTGCATCACACTAAGGAAATTGTTGGTCAATTTTCTTTAACTATTTTCCCAATAAAAACCCTTGACCCAATTCTAGTTTTTTATGCTTGAAACCAAACTTTCCTTTCCGCCAGTATTCCAACAACCCACAGGGTTTATGGCCGTGTTAACCTGGTATTTTGCTAGGTGTCCATATACACTTATGGCTCATGGGTACTTAATGGTGGAACTTTTTCCTATTTCCATAACTGTCATACCAGCAGCAGTTCCACTGGCATTTGGGTTTTCCATTTGGGTGCTTCAGCACCTAAGCTGGCAGGCCATTCATAAAATAGCTTGCTGTTTGCCTGACAATTACCCACTGATGAAATTATCTCAACCACTTCATGGGAAACCAGTAAAAGCAATTCGCGCCACCTAGCTCTACCTGTTATTAAGGAGGAGATTTAGGTCTCTTTTATCTTAACTGCACCGGATAGTAATCTAAAAAAGTTTGGAGTTACTTGGTTTAAACCCTAGAAATCTATCTCTGAGTTCATATCTGAATATTCTATTGCCAGCATTACCCAAGTTACTGTTATTCAAATGTGAATAGTAGGTTTATACGCCCTTATGTCTTTTTATGACAGGACCTTTAGTGGGTCATTGTTAAATTTGCAATGGCGAAGAGCTGAAATTACATTCAAGAAAAACTTTTATAATAATCATCTTTACTCATTGCCAGGGATGACATTACCAACCAATGATGATGAATATTAAAGAAAAGCTCTGATTGCCTCTAATTATATGTCTTACATTAGGATATTGATATGAGATTGTCGCTTATGATGACCTCATCCATGTAAACTTATAAATTAGGGTTTGTTAACATAAGAAAATAGAAAACTTAATTGAGAGGGAACATGGACATTATCTTGACATTGTATTTTAACTAGACCTATAAATATTGCTAAATTTTACCTGATAAAGAATGTAAATTTAATTTTTAAAAAAATCGCCTTGAACCAACAACTTTCAGCTAAGTTTTATCAGAACTATTGCACCTTCAATTTAGGACATCTTTGGTCCAGATTAAATTAAAAATAAATTTTGCTAGATATTAAAAGATTCAAAAAATCTATTTAGGCAGGAATGGATATGCTTTACCTTCTTTTGGCCATTATCCTCTTCAATGAAACTCTCATAGGCATATAGAAAGGAGGCAATGCTTTCTTGAATGGGGGTAAATTTCTCTTTAAAACTAGGCTTAATTTTAGTCACATTAGTAGTACAGGGGTTATTGACACCAAGAATCAGGGTAGGCTCAGAAATTTTGGTTTTCCCATAGTCACGAGGGGCCTGCTGATCCAGCCATCATCTCAAACCCTTGAGGACCTCTTGGATATCATCCCAGTTTCAGTTTAGTGAGGTAATGGAGAGCTTGTAAGAAACCTCTCCTTTAATTCTTATATATCAGAGTATTGAAGAAGAAGCTGTTTCTCTAAATTATTCAAGTGTGTGTCTAACCCTCTCCAGGTTTGTTCAAACTGGAAGATTTGATTATCAGTGAGTTTGGTGAAGGTGCTAAGATTATCCATCTCATCTGACAAGGCCTCAATTGAATACCTAGGGTCAAAAAGGATTCCATCCACTCAGAGCTTTCCCCCTTGAGCCACATTGCAGATTTTATACCTTAAAGTGGCGAGGTCTATCAAAACATCCTTTTTACAGGAGTTCTCAAGGTTACCAGGAGTATGCACTGTGGGACCAGAGGACTCTTGAGGCCCACTGGTACCTTCTGGCCCCCTAGGCCCATCAGGCCCTTCACTCCTAAAGATGATGATATGAGAAGCTAGCTCCTGGTAGTGCTGCTGGCGAGTCCACACCAGGTCCTTAAATTAGTTGAGGCCTTGATTTCAGGCATCCTCAAGAAGTTTTATATTCTAAAGAATCTGGTCCTTAAGGTAGCCAGAAATTCTAGTATTTAACATTGTGAGTTGGTTCAGGCCTCATTTATTAAATGGTGGTTATTTATAATGGCTTCCAGAATGTCATGAACAAATGAGGAAGCCACATTATAGAAATTGATAATGTGGGAATCTAATGTTTTAATAAGCCTTAGTTGGCAGGAGACTTCGTGGTGGTGCAACCTGACTACTTACATGAGGTGATGTATGACAGGATGGACAAAAATCTAGAGATAGCATTCAGTCCCCAAAGCCAATACTCCTGCTGGCAGTAGAGCAAATTTATATAAATCTGCATTGTGAAAGGCACCAAAGAGGAATGAGAGTGACTGGAGCAGCTTCCTACAGAATAAATACCATTTAGTAATTGTTGGATAATTTCGTTGAGGTTCTCATATTGAAGTTGATAATGATCACTTTCACCAGAAGGTAGAGTAAACTGGAAAGTGAACTAAAATCTAAGATTTTGGGCTTCATGGGTTTACTTCATATTGCAAGGTGCTATTCCATTGAATGACACTTCTCAACTCATTGGAAGGTTGATTTTCTTGATTGATATTATTCTCCATTGTTCGTGATAAATGTTTTCACTTGGACAGCTCAGAGCCTCCTATAGTGAGAACCACTTTTCTCATTGTAACAGTTCTATTGACTGACGCTGAAGTTTAAAAAATGGCCTTAAGGCTGTAAACTAGTAGAGATATCAAAAAATGAAAAATGGGGCAAAAAGTCTATTTTATTGAGATAAAAATTGTCAAAACTTGTAGGACTGTGAGGACTTGGTGCCTCAGGGAACTTTGTGGCCCTATACACTCAGGATCTCTCAAAGTTTTTCAGATCTACCACCTGATTAGCACCCTTATTGTTCTGCGTCATCCTCATGACTGCAGTGTTTGGGGTCGCGCCTCTCAAGGTTTGGGAAGTGGGGATGAGATACTGAAAGGTGTCTCCATCAATTCTTGTGTTCGTGATGCTTCCTTATCAAATCTCATATTGATGACTTCAGGGTAAATTCCATTTGTGGGGTCTCAAGAGGTGAATTTTTGGGGCTTGATTTGAAATTAGTGATTTCAACTAGCTCATCATCTTAAATCCTGAAAATTGGGTCGATTGCTTCAATGCTATCCCTCCACAATGCTGGCTCATTTTCCCCTAGCTTTTCCCAGTTCCAGAATATTTTTGACTTGGAAAAAGCATATCATCTTTGTGCACACTCCAAGTATGATATGGCCTTCAGTTTGATGGTAAATGTAGTCAACATTAACTGTCCCTGTACCCTTATACAGAGCAGGTAGACAAGGCCCTGGAGATGTTAAATGGCATGCTTGCAAAGGGCTGGGTGTTTAAGGACTCCTCACCATTCTCCTCTGCCATATTCTTTGCTCAGAAGGCCGATGGCACTTTGCAGTCCTTTGTGACTATAAACATCTTTATAACACTACTTTCATGATACTTAACCCCTTCCCTCGAGCAGATGATTATCCAGGCAATTCAAAATTCTGGGGCTGTTTTCAAAGCTCATTATTTCTGAGAGCATTCAACCAGATTGTATGGCAGAAATTCAGGAGTGGCTTATGGCGATTCATACCAGGAGTGGGATCTTCCAATTTTGCATAATGCCTTTCAGCTTGAAAAATGCCCTAGCCACACTCCAGCATATGATTGACAACGTGCTAGGTGACCTTCAGTTCTCCTGTGTGGTGGCATATATTGAAGATATCCTTGTGCATTCCCCCACTCCCAAGAATCATTAGAAGGACCTGGAAGAAGCGTTGGCTGCGTTGCACAAGGCCAACCCCTATGTGAAACCATCTAAGTGCGAGTTTTTCAAGGGTAGATTACCTTCCTAGGTAACTTGGTCCTAAAGGATGGGTACGCAATTCCTCTCAGCAAGCGTAAGCCATCATCTGGGATCCACCCCCACCACCCAGAAGCAGTTATGGAGCTTCCTGGGCATCATCATCTTTTTTTTAAAAAATCTACTACCCTCTCCCAAATGGCCGCGCCGCTGCACCCCTTTACAGGGAAGTATGTTCCATTTTATTATACAGTGGAATGCTAATGGGCATCTGATGCCATCAAGGAGGTGTCCATGGCACCACCCATTCTCAAGCATGCCGAACTTGATAAGACTTTCATCATTACATGAAATGCATCATCAGTCGCTGTGCAGCAGTGTTGCTTTGGAAATAGTATGGTTTGGAACACCTAGTTTTTTATTTCTCATGAATTCACTTCATCTGAACAGTCCTGGGCCAGTTAGGATAAGGAGTTGGACGCTATGGCGTGGTCACTTTAACATTGGCAGTACCTCCTTCAGGGTGAGTGACATGAGGTGACCACAAAGACAGATCGTTCCCTCATTTATTTCCACAAAATGCAGAAGCTGGCACATCACCGGGCCCAGAAATACTGTTATCTTTGAAGTTTTAAGATTAACGTATGGATCTGTCAAGGGTTAATTAAACGTCTTTCCTGATTTGATGAGTCACAATACATTGTTGGGTCTTACAGTGGCGGAAGAACAGTCTCTTACCATAGTCTTCCGCACAGTTCATATTCTAGCCATTGCCCTTCCCCAGTTTCCATGTCAGAATATGGTCCAGAAACTCCATTCGTCGCTTGGGTATTTGCAGGTCAGGAAGCCTGAATTAGAAGAGTTGGAGCTGATTGAGGTGCTTGGACTTCAGATACGTCAATGTATGCAGTATTTATTGGTGTAGAATACAATTTGTTTAAGAACTGAGTTTAGTTTTACCCCAAATGCGTGATGAAGTGGTTCAGGCTCATCATGACCCTCCGGTGGTGGGTCATCTAGGCAATAAAAATGGCTCAACTTGGTGAAGCAAACATACAACTGAACAGGGATCTCTAAGGATATTCAGGTGTGGATTTCTAGCTGTGTAATGTGCACATGTTCAAAATTCAATTACTCCAGTCATAATGGCCTTCTCCATCTCTTGCAGCAGTCAATGGGTCCCTGGACCTTGGTGTCCATCAGTTTCATTGTTGAGATCCCTAGCTTCATTGGGTATAAAGTTATTATGGTCATTGTAGACCATTTTACTAAATTTCCATGTATATCCCCTGTTTATCCACTATTATCTCCAAGGAAACTGCATGCCTCTTCGTGTGACATGTCTTCTCAATGTTTGGGCTGCCACAAAAAATTGTGAGTGACCAGGGGCCACAGTTTATGGCACGCTTCTGGATGGCCCTTCTGTCTAATTTAAGAATTCAGCAGTTCGGTTCTACCACATGTTATCCCCAGTCAGACAGTCAAACAAAGCAGGACAAAAAGATCCTTAATCAATATCCTTGCTGTTATGTTAATGCCATTTAGTATAATTGTGCGAATGGCCTTCCATTGACCCAGTTTACATACAACAATGCCTCCCACACCTCTATAAGGCTTTCGCCATTAAGACTACAATGGGTATATCCTTTCATTCTCCCCTGGGCCATGCTTTCATCTGGAGGTCCCTGTAGCAGCGGATCATGAACAACAGATCTGCAGCACTCATCCTTGGACCAGGAGCAGCTGGTCAAAGCTATCAGTGACTACAAGTGGTTCACAGATCAGAAACATCTTTCCACTCATGAGATTACTGTAGTTTCCTCAATCATGCTCAATATGCGCAACCTGCATATGATGCCTTCACAGAAGTTCATGAACTAATGGATAGGTACACATGAGGTCATGGAGGACCTGGGGAAAGGGGCTTTCCAGCTGGCGCTTCCTACTCTTTGGAAGCAGAATCCTGTCTTTCAAGCTTCCCAGTTATCACTATTTATAGCACGCCACCCTTGGACTCAAAGCTAGTAATTATTAGACACAGCGGAAGTGCATGTGGATGCTATTTTGGCATCTGATCACTTGCATCACTTGATGCAGTATTTGGTGGCGTGAAAGGGCTTTCCTCATACAAAAATAGCTGGGTGAGTGCCAGCAATTGTGTAAATTGCTGCAAGCTAGTAGAGGCTTTCCACGGGGTGCACTCAGATTATCCCACCCTCACCAGAAGGTTGTCTCCATCCTGGTAATCAAGCCTTAAAAAGCACACAATAATGTTTGCTAGCCCAAGTCCCTGGTGGGGTGCTCCCTGACTCAAAAAGGGAAGGGTAATGTAAACCTTGGGGAACAACCCTGCAGTTAGACTTGGAGAAATTCCCATTTTAAACAAAAAAGGAAGAAGCTGGTGGCCATTCCTCTCATCAATCTGGGCGATCTATCCCATGTGGTGGATGAGAGATGGTTAACAGTGTATCACCTAAAAATCACGCATTGTCCACCCCTGATCACCAAAGATTTGGAGATTAAAATTCATTCTTTGTGCCATGAAGTGTCAGAGGGTAAAAGCTATTGCCAGTGGAAGGCAACTGGCGCGTGTCCCCAAGAATTTATTTCTGCATGTTCAAGTTCCACCAGGAAGGTCAAGTAACATTTTTCAAAAGTAAAGGGATCAAGTTAGTTTTGGGTTAAAAAGATTTCCATCTGCCAGTTCCCCCAGCAATTATAAAATTAGTCCATCCCTGACAGGTTTGAGCATGGTTAACCCTTTTTCCTTCCTATGGAGACAGCCATATGTGGTCTATCTGAGGATACAACCTGCCTTCTACTAAAGGTGTCATCATCATTGTGCCAAGTGTGGTTTCAGTGATATGAATATTATCAATACCAAATTTGATGTCAATCTGACTGTGCTGGTTAAATCCAAGTCAGTATCAGAAATTGTTTAGAATGACAATCCGCCAGAATTGAATCATGAAATATTCTCTATAATAGTACACTTAGCTTTAGTTCCCCATCTAGGGAGTATATAGGAAGTGATCCCCTACAGGTATCGCTGTCACTTTATTTTCCCTTCCCGCTAATTTGATTTTCTATAAAAATTCTTAAAAAATCTTCACAATTTATTTACAAATTAGAGAGTTCTCTAGACAAATACCGATGATGATTTCCTATTTTAGAAAACCCTAGCTAGCCATCACAGCTGCCTTTTTCATTTCCCACCTATCAATAAGGATTGCTGTACCTGAGGTATTCTGGATGGGGTTCTAGGTGTTCACTCACCTGGAATTCCAGGTTGGTCTTATTATCAGCACTCTCCATGATACTCTCCTCAAAGCCATGAAGTACAAAATGATACTTAAGAGAAATTAAAAAAACAGAATGAACTGGTGACAGAACAAGAGGACTACTGCCATTAAAGGAAAAGTTTTGTGGGTATGAGTCAATGTACTGCACCTAGGACCTATGCGGCGTGCAATGATTAGCTGAGTTGGGAGAACCTTATGGTATTGGAATTTGTATATGACCATATCATCCCTCCTGGCCATGATTATAAGTTTGCTTGTCCGCTAGGGGTCAAGGCCCTCTAGTGAATATGGGAGTTATTGTTTTTTATATGGTTAGTACTTTTTGGCAAATTATTCCAAATAATATTTTTCAATCATTGGTTTTAATATAACCAATTGAGAATGTTTTGTTGAATATTATTACCCAGCAATAAACAAGCAAAAAAGTTGTCACTTTTCATATTGATAATTAAATTGGCTTGTAGTAATTGATCAGGCTATATTGCCAATCAACTAAGGGACTTATTAGTTGCTAGGAAAGTAACTAACTTGATAGGAACTGGTCATTTAACCTTTAAGGTTTTGCAACTTGCTGGTTATGGGCAAGAATCCCATTACCTAAGCATGGTGCTAGCCTGATAAGGGTGAATCACTAGGGTTGAATAAAAGGCGCTGAATCACATTATTAATTTCAATTTAGAGAAGGGTGCATTTGAGTGGGGGATAGAACCTGACTAACCTGATGAGGAAGATCATTGTTTCACGCTACCCTAGATGGTAAATTATTGGCAACGGCTGCCGTTTCCCAGTGAGGCTGTCAAGAGAGCGTTTATGACTCTCCAGTTCCCAGTGAGGTGGTGCACGGTGCACAGCCATAAATCCAGAAAACTCGCCATCATGGTTATAGTAAAAATGGCACCGCAAAGGGCACCAGAGCCAAAGTAACCCTGTGCAAAGGAGTATAGCGTGGTATAGAGTAGTTGGAAGCTGCTAAACAGGAACAGTTGGGTGGGCCCCACAGGGGAGCCCATATCCAAGCTGAGTTCATTGTTGGAGGGTTTGGGTGCCTCATTTTGGAGGGAACTAAGGGGGCACAATGGTGCACTTGATCTTGAAGATATCTTAATGAAGATAGGACGTCCAACGTTGTTATAGACCTCCTCAAGGAGGTCCATGTACAGGTTTTCATTAGTATCCATAGATTAAAAAAAAACTGTAAATGAACGGGGGATTTATTAAAGGAAAGAGAACCAACAAGAAAGGTTGGTTTCAAGTAAACATATCTATTAAAACTCAGGGAATCATCAATTGATGGAAGTGGTGCTAAGCCCAGGTGCATTGATAAGTGCACGCTTTCATTGGGCAGGGTACTTCAACTAGTGATTGACCAAACTTGGGTTATTAATTGAAGACAGGGCTGACCTGAGATGAAAATTTCTAAAATTGAGTGGGTTTCAAAACTCCGTTTGCCAATCAACCAAACTGAACCATCATGATTAAGAAGGAAAGAAGTCCATTTTAACGCCACTGCTGTAACCCAGGGCTGGGCATTTTGCACTTTTTCTGGACCAGCCTGGGCATATCTGGCCTGCACCCAGCGTTGGTCCACGGTGTGCTTGAGGTCAGGAAGGTCCTGAAGATTGACCTTATTTGGACCCCTGACGTCCATCCTTATCTAGGAAGTTGGTTCCCTTAATAAAGTCATGTGAATATGGAAGAGGCTCCAACAGAAGAGTTAGGCGCCAAATCCCATATATATCCTTGATTAAATAGTAAAAGCAATAATAATTGATAAGTCTCAAATATTTTGTTTACATATATTTGATATATTTTTGAATACTCTTATGATTATAGTAGAGAAATCAGTAATCCCTGTGTTAAATATTAATGTCAAGTTCCCCACAACTACTGTTTAAAAGAGTGAGTAAGGGATAGAAGTATAACAAGAAGGCCACTGAACTATTATTTCTGGATAAGTCCAAGGAGAGACCTCTAAGTCAGAATTAGGAGTCAATTCTTAAGAGTAGAAGTTCCCTTAGAACCTCTGAACATGTTGTGGGTAGGTTAGTTCTGTTGTTGTCCAGAAGTTTTCAACACTTATGATGAGTTGAAGGGAGAGGAATACCCTTGTTATCTGGGGCATTGATTACCTTCATCAGTGGGTTGAAGAATTGTTGTACCAGTTCAATGAAGGATCCAGAGCAGGAGAAATATTTGGTCATGAAACTACTCAACTGGATACTAGTTTACATAATAGTATCAATCACCCACATATTTATCAGTTTATTGATCAACAAATATTGTTTTCACATATAAAGAAAATGTGCAATGAAACATTAAAAGCTGAAAGAAATTATATTTCTAAAATTGGCAAAGTCTCAAGTTTACATATTGGTGCTCATTCCAAAGGAGGAAGTTGAATAGCCACCAGTTCCCAGTTTTTACATATAGTTTGGGAGAAATTTTTAAAATTTATATACAAGCCTAACAGATAGATGTAGAGCTCAGATTAGAAAGGCTGGTATTGCACAGATCTTTTTTGAGTGGAAGATTGGTTAGGGCTGCATTTGGACTGGGTTAAATGAATGGAGATGCTAATTATCAGAGCAACAGCAGATAAAGTTGAGACTGGCCTGCCAGTTGGAATACAAAAACACCCAGAGTGAGTCAGAATGCCAGAGGCATTGCCACTGAAAGAAGTAAAAGTTGGAATGAAAATCTTTGATAACAGAGAACTGATGGACCACAAGTGTAACAAACAACCTGGTGGAAAACCAAGTGGTTGTAACCTCAAAGTCAATGGGCCCAGCCGTAGGGAGTTTCAAGATCAAGAAAAATTTATTTGATCCTTGACACAATAGGCCCAAGTGGCTTCACCAAATGATACCATTAAGGATATGACTGGAATGACCCATTCAATATGTGGGCCACGGGGCCACATTTCAGATGTCATGGGGTTTAGCAAGGAAAAATTTTGAACTTAATTCTAATTTTTTTAAATAAATTTAAATGTGGGAAGATTTTTATTAGAGTAAAATAAAGAGAATTAACCATCATTTTTTCTCAGTGTGTTATGACTATTTAAATAGACAATTGATTTGGGGAATAGCTTGGAAAATGTGGGATTGGGACCCTTGAGATTCAACCTAACTCAGCAAACTTTGTGAGGGGGAAGAACTCAAATTATTTTGAACCTACTTCAAAAATATCAGTGACAGACTAAGTTGCTGTCAGTTTGTCCACAGAAACCTGAGTTATCAATTTTCTTAGGTTTTGACATCTGGTTTGATGGCATCTCATTTGATGGGCTACAGGAACTTCCTATGGCCACCCCACATAGGGGCAGTTCCATGATGTTGAGAATGGGTTTGGGATACCTAACCCGCCCACACCTAGTCACTCTGGCATCTATTTGGCCAAGTTGGGAAGAATTGAATGAAGATTTTGGTGTACCTGGGGAGGGCTTCAAACTGTGGGCTGCATTTCCCAATGGCCCAACGCTATTGGTGAGCTTTGCTGACAATTTGACACTTGACAATTCATTATCCAAAAATGTGCACCTGTGAGGCTTTGTTGCCATGGGTTTGGTGCTCTCAGGCTTTGATGCCAAAGGCTTGTTACCCTTGACTTTATTTAAACCTTTCATCCCAAGATAATGCTGATTAACCAAATGCTCAGCACAAATCCCCTTGATTTGTTGTATTAATTTGTTTAAAGTTAATACAGGGACTGGTGGCAGGTCCTTAAATGGTAAGCTGTTACCCATTGCTCATCCACCACATGGGCAAAGTCACCCTGTGTGATGAGGGGCAGATGGCCTTTTTGGACCCTTTTTAGATGGAAATGGGAACACCACCCATTCCAAATGGAGTGGAAGCTCAACTGGACTTACACTAATCCGGGATCTTAGATCCAATCTGGGCTGATTCTTCTGTTCTGAACAGGCTGAGAATAGGAGGAAGTTTGGTCAATTTGGCCTGATTTTGACTAAAATGCCCATGGTTGGGGTGGTGCCCAGGGCACTGCTAGAGGCCCCTAGACAGGATATCTTCATGTAAACCCCTTATATCATATCTAAAAGAGAAGAAAAGGAAAATGGAGCAGAGAGGGGTGATCCTTGAGGGGGCAGGTGGTAACCCATAGGTCATCCACCACATGAGCCAGGTCACACTTTTGGGCTAAGAGTGACTGGTAGCCTGGGACCCTTCTTGCATCTGAAGGGGTGCTGATCAAGGTCCAAGCAGAGGGGCTGGGCCTCAGGGCTTAGAAAATAAATTCTAAAAAGCATCTTTTAAAGTAAGCACTTTTATGAACAGGTACTTTACTTATACAGATATATAGTTTTTGGAGATTAGCATATTTTAAAAAACTAAATTGCGTGTCAAATAAGTGACTGCGTTAATTAAAATTTTGCAACGCCTTTAGCTGTTGTAAATTATCTTTAACGTGGCCAACGCTTTTATCCTGTCCAGCTAGCGGCAAAGTCCTTATATCTTATCATAATCTTTGACTACAGATTGGCATCGAAGTCAAATCGTTACCTCAGCAAATCCGATCCACCCGAGGTTGGTACAGGTTGCCTAACCAATCAGACTGGTAAATAGCTAAGCATGAAACACTAAATTTTAATTGCAGGTTAGGTTTCAAACTGTCACTTTGCATTATTTTGATCCCAAGAGAATTTTAAAATAATCCTAATGAATAGGCTGCAGCAACAGTGGGTGTTTGTTCAAATCGTTTATTTAATTGATATCAACTATAAACAATTTTATGGACAGCGCAATTAAGTGCTGCTATTTAGCAAGCATACTAAAATGCTGGATATTGAGATCTATAGATTAATTGATTTAGTCAATTTAATTCTACTTATCTAATCCAAATTATAATAGGCACTACTAAGCAAGCTCAAAATGAATTGCATATTTAACTAAGTATACCAATGGTAATATTAATGGCTCAACAATCACTAAATTTTTACGCTCATAGTTAACCCGTAGTAAAATAGGCTTCTAAATTAAGATTCTCTAGCTTATTGTACCAAGCTTTTGCTGCTACACTAAATAAAAAGACAAATCGTTATAACTAAAGCAACACCAGTTTCTTTTGAGTAGGTAGAACTTCTCAAGTGTACCTATTACCAAACAAAAATACTAAGGATAGTAGCTTACTCCTTTAGGCAGAGAGAGCAGTTAATACAGGAGCGGATAGTAGGTAAAAATCCGCAAAGCAGCAAGAATAACTAAAAATTGAAACTTATAATTCTTTCTATATAATTGCCCCATTAAAACTTTAATATTATAAGTGAGGAAATAAAAAGTCTCTTTAAATAAATATAAATATTTGTAACAAGTTACTTTTTAATGTATGTAAGTCAAACAATTTGAAAATGTAATCCACAATTAAAGAGTAAATACCCTTTAGAACAATTTATATGAATGTATAAGCTAAGAAGCTCCATACCAAATTTAGAAATGATAGCGTTTGTATATAAACATCCTAATGAATCAGTGAATAAATGAAACTCTTCATTATACTTTCAAAAGATAGATAATATTAGCAATTTTAGGTGACCGGTTTTTAAATTAATATAGAAAAGTTGAGCTCCTGTACAACTTTACAATAAATCGGAGGTACCTTTGCTGAATCATTAAAACAGAACCTAAGTGGAATTATTTAAAAGGCTAATAATTGAGCAATTAAGCTAGGAGCTAAGCTGCACACCTGAGGTGTGAAACAATCATATAAATGAAACCCCAGTCTTAAAAAGGCAGCAAACTCCTAATAGTCTCCAGCATATTGGTTCTGTAAAGGTTCTTGGAAATGATTACTAGATTCTGGGTAAGCAGAATGCCTGGGGCTAGGATTTTCAGTTTGCAATTGTGAATTTGTGGTGTTGAATTCTGGAATAACAGCCTCCCATATCTTAATGCTCTGTTACAAATTAGACTAGCACAGTTAAAAAGCTTACCCTTTTAAAAAACTCAACCTTATTACGAGAGTACGTGACGAGGGCATCCTTGAGATCTACAGTTTTCGAGTGCTGAAAAACTTCAAACTCCTTTAAGACTTCTTTTGAGAAGGCAGCACACTCCGTATTGGACTTAGCAACTGCATCCTCCAGCTACGGTTTAACGAAGTAAAATGGGGGCTCCCTTAAAACTAACCTCGGCTATTCTTTCTTCGCATTTGGCAATGCGCGCTTGCTTGGCCTGTTCTTGATCGACGCCTTTCATTCCTTCGTATTTGTCCTTGAGAAAACTTGAAAAGCCACCCGACCTCCCAGTGCTCCGAATCCTATCCAGTTCCCCGACTTGAGCTTGAAGATAATTCGTCAATTCCTGAACATCCAACTGTTTTTGTTCCCGCAGTTTGAGGACCGACTAAGCAAGATTTGACTTAAATGCCACTCAAAGCTTTACCTTCACACACTGGCAGTACGCTATGTATTCACGGATATGGCTAAGATAATACATGTCTTCTGTCTTGTTCTAATATTTATAAAAACTAATATTTCTAATCGCTTACTGAGTTTTTAACTTCCATTCCGTAGTCATTAACAATTCCCGAAAACAAACTCAAACTATCCTGCATCCCCGTCTCTAAGAGCGAGAGGCTTGTAATAGCATTGCTTAGCGCAACATACTCGGCTTCAATTTCTAAAATATTAGCGGGACACGCTTTAGGAAAACTCTACCAGTGTTGCGCTTAAGAATCTTCTGATGCATCTTTTCGATCGAAGTCAAATTTTCTTCAAATTTTTCCACTGCATCTTTGATTTCGACAAAGACCGGGTCCGGCCTTTTTATCTTTGTAAAGGCATTAACGATGCTCTCACTAATGTTTTCTAAAAGCCCTTCGCCATGGACGCGTACCGAAGTAGAACTCTTTCAAAAGCCCACAAGTTTAGTATTGCCACGAAGGTTTTAGACACTTAAATTACCCAATCAGGAGAATCTAAAAATTCTTTCATATAGGGACTCCTTTGGAGCGTGGGATGAAGAGCGAGTCGGTTTAGGAATCTTTCCAAGCTATTAAATAAAAACCAATTAATAAAGCGCCATGAAAGCTACCCAAGTATAAAAAACCGGTTACCTCACACGGCGTTTTTCAATAAAATCTTCACTGAACCGGTCGCCAGTTAAATATTCTTATCCCATTAGCAAAAACGGTGTCTAAAGCCAGTACCCATGCGATGCTTTTCAGGTAAAGGCGGAACAACGCTGGCTGGGTACACTTGAACAAGGCCATTAAAAAGCCAAACAAAATCCTGAAATCTTCTACGTACAAAGACCTCCGGAGCTGTAAAAGAAGGGAGAGAAGTCTTGAATTTATGTTAAAGCCATCTGAAAACATGTCTATCTAACCTTGGTAGTAATCAAATAGCTAATATGTACATCGGTCGTATTCTCGTTTTCTTTATGAGGTTCCGAAACCAAAATTTCCATCGGAACTATGTTTAGCTTTTTAGAAACCGGATCAAGTTCGGTTTGAATTTTAGGCCTATCATTCTCATCTGAGACGCTTGTGGGGCCTCTAGAAGGACTCGATAAGCTTTGCCTAGGGTCATCTGGATCTCTATAAGAAGCATCCTAAATGACTCATTTTTAAAAAACTGACCCCCAAAAAGCAAGCGTATAGAAAGACAAAAATACCTCATCAGAACCCCCGTTGTAGTAAGGGTTATTTGAAGATAGCTTGGGAGGCGACAATTTTGAGGAAGGACTAAAATCTGTATCCCAGCTGACATTATTGTAATCATAGCTATCCATAGTTATATGAGCTCTAAAATTGATAAGGCAAGAATATACAATATGGATGACTGCTTTTGGAGCCTGCAAGCGTAAATGTATATGATTTAAACGATGGTTCCCCTCAAACCTCCGCAGCTCGGAAGTCCTTCCTCAGCTTTGCTAGTGGCTTAGGTTAGCTTTTGTCATATCGTGGTAGGCTTGATGTCATTTTCTGCTTATTTATTGTTTTTTGGCATTTTTTTCTATTCGGTAAGCACTCATCTGGGGTTTACGAGTCGAATTGATTTTGAATATTAGAATTCGAATTAGAGCAAACGAACCTAAGATGCGAAATACTAATTTTAAGCAATAATCAGCCAAGCAAACCAGTTTAGAGCAAGTGGGTACCAGTATAAGGTTGTATGTACTTTTGCTTACCTTAAGCTTCTCGCTGCGGAAATCTAAGTTGAGGTAAACTATACTTATACTAGCCGATTTCCACACCGTTGCTCAAGTTTATAATTTACCAGCCGATCCTAATCGATTATTTTAGCTTTTATATTGTAGATGGCCATCGATAAGTTTTAAAAGGAATTGAATCTGTCGAATCAATCGAATACCCACCACCCCTTGAAATCATTGAGCCTATCGAATCAACTGAATAATATAAAACTGTTCAGCTAAACCAATGTAAAGATTCCCATTAGAAGCAAATATCATTTTTAATTAACATTTATATAAAAACTTTTATTTATATTAACGTGGTTGAAAAACCAGCCTATGTTAGTTTCCCATTGCATAAATATTTATGCCAAGTTTAGTTGAAATTGGTCAAGTAGTTTAAAAGCTATGTCACATATATACACAATGAATTTTTATTTATAGTGAGATTAGTTAAGAGTAGTGCAGACCCAAAACTACTTTTGCACTTTAATTATCTGATTTAATTATAATTATAAACTTTAAGTCATGGGGAGCAACCCCTGCACCTAATTAGGGAGGTGTTCCTTTCAGAACCAAGAAGGGGTAAAAAAGACTGCTTCTGTCAAGTTCAATCAAACTGAAAGAAAACTGGCCATAAAAGCTGGGTTGTTAGTACCTGTGACAGTTGAGGTTTATCCTCAACATCACATTGCCCTGATCTTTGATAAGACAGGACAGGCTGGTTTGGAAGATAGAGATTTGAGAGAGCATTAGTCTTGGCTAGACCCCAGGTTGATACTAAGATGGGGGAAGGATGACAGTTAGATGTTTCATCATGCCTGGGGTCGAACCAAATGGTTTTGAAGTGGGTGACTTCTAGGTTAAAAGTGGATTAAATCAGAATTGGAATGATTCTTGGGTATGGTGGTTCAGCCACTTTGGAATTCAATCCGTCCTAAAACAATTGGGGTTTGCTTATGGCATGTTTCAAAAGACATAACATCAGGCATAGTGAATGAGCTTGATCTATGCTTGCAGCAGAGTGATATAAGAGATAGGACTTGAGAATGGGAGGTTCTCTAGTTCCATTTTATATCAACTTGCCTAAATATATCAAATAAAGCTGTTCCTAAGCCTTATCTATTTTTATTACTGTCTTCCGAGGTTTATATTGATTATTTAGTCTAACAGCGACCATGTTTGGCCTATACAAACAGGAGTTGGACTTTGAGAGCGAGATTGGGAAGGCTATCGCTTCCCTATACACCTTGTCTTGGAGTCAGGGCATGTTGCTGGGGTTAAGCATACTCACAACTGTCCTCCAAGGGGTGTTTATCTGTGGCTCCTGTAGCACATGCACTAGGAGAATGGTCTCAGGGACCTTGTCTGCCCTTTGGTCATTGATTTGGGCCCTGCTTCCCAATTCATTTGTGGCTCACTGGAAGGAGCCAGTGCATTACATTAAATGGAACTCATTTAAATTCCTGTCATTGTGGTGGCAAGAAAAAGAGGAGCAAAAAGCAGTCATGTTCCCTGTGTGGTATCACCATACCGCAACGCTTCTAATGGTGATATTATCCACAGTGTTTTTACTTCATGAGATATACCGGGTGCTTGAGTGTGTGTCCTGGTATGGTGGGAAAGTGGTAGGACCAGTGAAGACCGGAGGGAAGATTCCATCAATGCTAAGCTCAGAGGAGTTGGAGCTGATCCATCAGACGTTTAGCTGGGTTCAGTTCCAAGGGCAGTTGATGAAGGCTTCAGGGGGTGAGGACTCATTTTCTTTACAGTTGAAGCAAGTTTTAGTGACCTTGCCCATGAAGCTTTCAAACTGGGTACATGAACTTTTGGAGCAGCAGGTGAGGCTTCCTGACTCAGCAGAGGAGTGTTTGGACTTAATTGACCGAGCAGCATGTCCATATGAGGCACAAGATTCAGCTTGGTCAGCTTTACTGCAGTGCAGTCAGGGGAGGAAGTCTGTAGAGGAATATGGTGGGATGTTTCAGGCACTGGCTAAAGCAGCCAGGGCATCAGAGTCCCAGCTTCCTCACATGTTCCGTCAGAATTTGCAGGCTGATTTGTTATAGGCTATGGCAGCAGTGCGGCCTGCAGCAACATTGGAGGAAGAGGTGGCCTTGGCTTTGCAGGTGGAGCGGCAAGTGGCTTTGGCCCAGGCTCACCTGGAGTTGATGCGGTTCCCAAGTAGTTTCCAAGGGAAGGAGGCAATGAGACAAGCAAGTTTGGAGCCTGTGTCCAGCCAAAAGGGGTTCAGGTATGTGGAGGAGGAAGGAAAGGGTCAGGGGGAGTCTTGGGAGGGCGGCAAATTGCTGGGGGCAGCAATGGTTGAGGCCCCCGCTCAGGTCCTTGAGGCCCCAAAGAAGAAAAAGAATGCTCCTTATAACTTCTGCAAGAAGCCAGAGAAGCCAGTGTCCCAGAATAAATCGCTTTCTTCGCATTATTCTTATTTATTTCTACCTGTAGAAGTTCAGGAAGGTCCTAAAAAGAAGGAGTGTGGAAAGGTCCTAGCCCTGGTGGACACTAGGGCTGATAAGATTTATGTGGATGAGAAGTGGGCAAGAAGATGTGGATTGTCGTTGCAGGAGGATGGATTTGTATTGTTGGCGGATGCCACCAAGAGGACTGCAGTCTGGTAGGTGCAGGCCAAGATCCTGTTGAGACAAGGCTCAGATGAGTTTGAGGAAGAATTTCATGCTGTGGCTCATTTGCCTCACCCAGTGGTACTAGGGATGAGGTGGTGGCATCAATTCCATCCGCAAATTGATATGATGAAAGGAAAAGTGCTCTTGTCGCCTGAAGGCTCAGATATGTGGGAGTGGGAGTTCCAGTCCCAGGGGTCATCAGTGAAACGAATGGGGAGAATATCTTCAGTTGTGCCATTGGAGGGTTTGCCAGAGAAGTACCAGGAGTTTGCATCAGTGTTTGAACCCAAGGGTGAGGCACCCTTCCCATCTACAGGGGACTTTTCTTTTAGTTTCCGGTTCAAAGAGGGCTCTGAGTTGCCAAGGAGATGTCCTGTTTATCCATTGAATCCCTGTGCTCAGGAGGCTCTTGATAAGTATGTCCATAAGATGCTAGGTTTGGGTTTGATTGTGCCATCCAAATCGTCTGTGGTTTCATCAGTGTTGCTGGTGCCAAAGGCGAGTGGGGAGCTACTTCCTTGTGTGGATTTCTGGTGCCTCAATGCGGTGACAGAGCCTGACCCTTATCCAATGCCACTCCTGGAAGACATTCTACCTATGATCTTGGGGTGTGTGGTGTTCACTGAATTGAAGCTGGTTGACGCTTTCAATCAGATTCCTGTGCATCCAGAGCGCCAGAAGTATATCACATTTAATTGTCACTTAAATTTTGAGTATTGGGTTTGTTGGGATTTTTGCCTATATTCTCAGCCTGCTAGATTACCTGGTGTCACTAGGGGAAAATTCCCTAAAGCAAAGTGAATCGGAAATCAGTTGACCTAAATTTTGGAGGAACTACGTTCAGGGGATTTTGGGATATTTGCCTGGTCATATCTATTGGGGATCAATTTGGATGAATACCCAATATCTCATCGGGTGGAGCAGCTGATGAAATAGGGGCATCTGATAGTGATTAACTATCAGGTGTACCAATTGGGATCAATCAGGTTTCATCACTGACTGATTGGGAATGTATGGTGAGTTGCGAGGCGAGTGATGCCGCCTGCAACTAGTGAATCAATTGGTTGGTGAAGTGACCTGCCATAATAGGTAAAAAGTCCCATTACCTAAGCAGGTCACTAGCCAATTATAGTTGGTTCACTTGGATCGAGAGGAAAATGTTAGGGACACGTTTCCAACTCTTTCCATTTGAGGTCTCGAGGATGTCCAACAACAGAATCCTAGCCAGGATGGGGAAGACCATCGCTGCCAAGATGAGGAAGGGTGATTCAATGGCAATGGCTGCCATTTCATCGATGAAGTGTCAACTGAGGGTTAGACAGCTGAATCCCCTATAAATTCCCTAGGATTCACTATAATAAAAGATAGATAAAAACAGATACAAATTAATACATTAGAACATTATTAGTTTTATCATAGATTCAGTTATAGTTAGATCATCAGCATCCAGTGCGAAGTTCCATCTCAAGGATATTATTGCAGAAGGCAATAATTGGTAGACTCTTAGAGAGAAGAGTAGAGATCTGAGTGGGGATCTAGAGATGAAGGGAACCATGACTAAGGGATCACTGCCAACTGTGTGTTAGGCCAAAGGAGACTGTCATCAGAGGATCTTGATGAAGATCAAGTGGACAGTAATAGAGGGAACAAATACCTACGAATACAACTTGAAGTACCTAATTGGAAATACTGGCTGAAGCGTTGGGCCTGATAATAGTTCTAACTCAACTACATATAATAGTCTTCATACTATTATCAGATCATATATTCTTACAACGCAAGGTGCATAAGGAAACCAAACCTGTGCAGTAAAAAGATTACTAGGGTTGTTTGCCAATAAGAACAAACTAGTAAATTTTTGCAAGTTGGTGCTCACTACAGGCGGTAGTTGAGTAGAAGAATCTATCAATAATATCATACAAAGAAGAAATGTGCAAGTTGTGGACCAAGATAGCCACAGTGAATCAGAATGCCTTAAACTCTGCAGACTATGGGGAGTTTGCAGCCTTGGAAGAGCGAGTAACCAAGGTGGAGGAAGGAGTTGAAAACGTAGCCAACTTTGGGAATGAGTTACTTGGCAAAGTAAACTCATTAAAGAGGAAAGAAGGAGACCTCATCTGAGAGATCCTATTCCTGAAGA
>JAKSZP010001820.1:0-67433 GCA_022478985.1 Massospora cicadina
CCCATGCACTGGGAGTTTTTTGGCAAAGGATGTGGTGTAGATTTTCATTGATGAAGTGTTTGCCCAACATGGTCTACCTGAGGAAATCATTTTGGACTGGGGTCCACAATTTGTTTCAAAGTTCTGGTCGAGTCTGCTGGAAAATTTGGAAATCAGGCCTGGACGGTCTTTGGCTTACTATCCTCAATCCAATAGACAAACGGAGAGGGTGAATCAGATACTGGAGCAGTATTTCCGGTGTTACATGTCTGATCAACAGGATGACTGAGTTTTGTGGGTTTATATGGCCCAGTTCACCTACAACAATCATTCCCAGTCCTCAATGGGGATGTCGCCATTTTTTGCAAATCATGGACTCAATCTGAGATTGAATGGAGGATCCAGGGGTGGAGTGTGTCAGGGGGCAGATGAGATGATGTGTACTATCTCAGATATCAGGAAGAAGTTATGGGGAAATCTGGAGTGGGTAGTGGCCTGGCAGAAGCAACAGGCAGATTGACAAAGGGCGCCAAATCAAATATTTGAGCCTGGGGACTGGGTATTGGTGGCAGCTAAGAATTATGCTGTCCTGGTCAAGAGTTGCAAGCTGGGGCTGAAGTTTTTGGGCCTATACCGGATTGTCCAAGCCATCAATCAGGTAGCCTTTGAGTTAAGTTTGCCAATAGGTTCTAGAGCCCATCTGGTGATTTACACCTCCCAGCTACAAGCATTCAAGGGAATAGGTCCAGAGCATCCAGGTCCGCTGAACCCTAGGGAAGGGGATGCACCAGAATTTGAGGTGGAATGGATATTGGATGCAAAATGGGTGAGGGGTGGCAACAACTGCTGGTGAAGTGGAAAGGCTATCCGGTGGAGGAGGTGATGTGGCAAATGAAGGAGGACTGTGCATGGTGCCTGGAGAAGGTCCAGGAGTTCTGGTCTTTACAGGGGGGTGATGTAATGGATCAGGAGGCACCTAGTCCTTACATTGCTTTGGATCAAGTGGTGTTCAATCCAAATGTGGTCCTGATCCAAAAAGCATTGAACATGGAAGGTCATAATTGGGTAAATTTGCTAGCCTAAACCTAAAGCATTTGCAGAATGATGTTGGGCTTATGCATGGTGTGGTTGGTGATCTGGTGGGATGGTGAATCTTTGCAAACCGTGTGTTGGATGATGCTCAAAAGAGCTTAACTGAGAAGAAGATTATTCCATACTAGCAGGGCACTATTTAGGGGAGGATGTCACAGTCCTGATGGGCAGTTGCATCTTCTACAACAAAAAAGAAAATTGAATAAATGAAACTTGCTTGCTAAAAAAGAACATTATTTTATCTGAAAATGTTAAAAGCAAATTGGATTGGAAATATGAGCTCAGCCAGTGAGCTTGGTGTGGCGTTGACATCATTCTTGGCCCTTTCCTGGTCCCAGACTCTGCTGTTGTTGTGCAGCATCATGGGAACAGTGGTACAGGAATACATGGCAATGATGAGGCATGGCAGTCAGGTTTAGGGATGAGCTTCTGCAGGCATGTCCCTAGTATGGTCAGTAACATGGCTCTTACTGCCCAATTCATTTGTTGCATATAGGCGCAAACCTACCCGTTACACTTTGTAATTAAAAATAAATAGGAAAATTGATAAGTTAACTGATTAATAATTTAAAGAACAAAAGGCTTTTGAGGGCTTTTTAGCCTTGCTTTTCTGAAATTTTACCAGTTTACACCTTTAAACAATGTGATATTTCTTTAAGTTGTCACTTAATAAACTATCAAATCAGCCAATCACTTACTACTTTATTAAAATATTAATTTGATAATTAGCCAGATGACCAACTGCTTGGAAAAACCATTTAAACTATTAAATCAACTAAAGATTTAAATTCTCATCCATAACTTTATACCAATTATCATTACAAACATATAAAATTTTGCTCTTTAAATCTAAAACTTTATCTTTTTGTGAAAATAAAAAAAATATGGTGGAATATTGTATTGTCATCCACCTTTAGTAACTTTGCAAAATTTCATCAATAGGTTATATCAGAAAACGTGTTAAATGAAGGATGCAAGGTTTAACACAAACAAGATTTTGAGTTTAAGAAAAGCAAGTAAAAATATATATCTTTTATAAGCTATATATAATTTCAGAAGATGTTAAATTTTAATATGTAAGCTATACTAATAATAGAAAATGACCTGGAGGGTTATATACTTTGATTATTAATTTATTAGTTGTTTCTCTTCCTAAAAATAACATAAAACATTTTGATTTATTAAATATATTCTTTCAAAATAGATTACTTTTTTACAAATCAAGGAAAGCCTGCTAATAGTTTACTTAATATTATATTAAAAATATGTGGTGAAAAATAAATTACTGTTTTTTGGTAATGTCTGCCCCCTGGTCGGCTTACCTTAAATAAACATAAAAATAATCTATCATTATATAATATTGTATCAATATTTGTGTAAAAAGATTTTTACTCTACAATTAGACAAATAAATGAAAAGATGAATGAATTGATGCGTGGCCACCCCACTTGGGTTGGGCCCCACTAGTGCTAAAAAGAACAAATATCTTATCATATATGCTATTTAGATGGGGTATTTGTCAAATAATGAGCTCATAAAATAGCTTAACTATATCAATATAAGCGATTTAAAATTTCTAGCTAGAGGCCCGCGCACAAGCAAAATTAGATGCTAATCAGCCGTCAAGGTGAAAATTATGATTAAGATTCTTAACAAATTCTATAAAAATAGGCTGCATCTTTATCCTGCACTTTATTTATTACAGTAATTTAACTACCTTTAATAAATTTAAATATTTCTACTATATCTGCGCTTCCTTTCATCCAAGTACAATTGTATATTTTTTAACGCTTTTTCCTGCTAGACGTTTGTCCCTTTTAAAGATAGTCAAACTAACTAAATCCTCAAGAGGCTTGTGCAAAGTTTTTTGTTGAATAACGTCATGTCTGATCAAAAAGAGCTTGATGAAGATGGGATTTATGGTAATTTCTGGTTCTTTTTTTTTTTTTTCTCTTGAATAAGAGATTTATCTAACAGGTTGTCGATGATAATATTATTTATTCTTTTTGTTTCCACAGTGACGAGTGTGAAGAATTTTGCTTTGGTTTATTACTTTCTTGGCTTATTTGAGATGTTTGCACTTTTCTTAGCTGTTACCATTATCAAAATTATGATTGAATTTTGATTTGCTCTTAATACTATATTTTTACTACTTTGTTATCTTTTTAGCTCTCAAGCAGCCCAGAGTTCTTTAATTCGCACTGATAAATTTTTTGCTAAACTATTTTGGCGTTACCGATATTTCTTCACACATCGTTAACTAAATAGTTGTTGTTAGTAATTTAGTAAACTTTAACCTAATGCACCCCAATTTTATCGAGTTTTGATCTCAAGTTCAAATAAACACTTTTCACTTAGATTCTTCGGGGAGTCAAGAACATTTACCCTGGATCGCTTGGTTTTGCTCCATAATAGGGCACGAGTACTTTAGCGAGGTTCCTGAAGATTATATCTTAGATGACTTTAATCTTTGTGGGTTAAACTCCTGTTTTGAAAAATTATGATCGTGTCGTTGATGTGATTTTAGACAATGAACCACGTAAGGTTATGATTAGAACTTGGCTAACTTGAACGAAGAGGAAGATTATACAGATGTTGAACAAGCTAACAAGGAAGAGGAGGAGGCAGAGCGTCTATACAGTCTGATTCATCAACGCTACATTTTAACCCGACATGGCTTGCAGCAGATGGTAACTTTTTTAACGATTAATAATAACACTGGTAGTATGCAAAATACCAGCGTTCTGACTTTGGCCTGTGTCCCCGTGACCTCTGTTACGGTGCTCACATGCTTCCTGTTGGAACATCCGATTTCCTCGGGGTGGGAACTGTTAAACTTTACTGCCCATCCTGCATGGATATTTACAATCCCCCCAGCTCTCGGTTTAATTCGGTTGACGGTAGTTCAGTGATTTTTTGCTCTCTTATTTTTACCAGGTGCTGGGTTTGGAACCACTTTTCCCCATCTCTTCCTGCTGACCTACCCTGATGTTCTATACGCGCATAATATTCCTGTTGATGCACCGCTTATCCACGAAGAGCGTATCTTTGGCTTTCGTGTTTCCTCGCAGGCCATTTCTGCTTCTAAAATGAAGTGGATGCGGCGATTTATTAGGCCTGAAGACTACACTGAAGGTGAAAGGGAGGTTGCTGAGTTTGACAAGCAACAGTTAGATCCTATGGATGATGAAGTTCTTCATGAAGATGCTTCCGCAATGGATGATGATTCACAAAATTTTAATGGCCTGGTGGAAACTGAGCAGCCACCAATTGATGCTTCTCCAATGAGATCATTAGGCATGACCAATTCTGACTCTAATATGTCTATTAATCCTACAGTTGGGAACACTAATGTGAATGGTCATTAGCTTTTGTATTAAAGTGATTGCTTATAGAACTATACTTTATGTGCTCATATTTCACACCGGCTCACGCTACTTTGTATTATTATGCAAATAATTTCAAATTTATAGCTTTTCTGCTTTTGAGTTTACTTTTATTATGGGCTTTTACAGTGATTTTATTAGATCACATTTTTTAGGGTTCACAACGGTTTTGACTTTTTTCGCTTTTTTAGTACTAGATGGGAGTTTCATATTTTCTTTTCCAATTTTTACAGCGTAATTTACATGTTTTGTGGTCGAAACCCCCATTATGAAAAAGAAAAAGTGAAATTGGAAAGGAGAATATGAAGATAAAAACGCTGTGAAATACTATATGCAGACGTTGAGTTCTTAAGAGTATTGGAAGAAACCAAACTTTGAAGGAATGTTGACCATTGTAAATTTTGTTTTACCCTACTATTATACATATTGAAGTGATGTACAGCGGAAATTAATAAATAAATTGGAATCTAACTTTTTATCATTAAATGTACTATTTTTTGACAACTAAATAATTACAGCCACAAATTATGGAAGCTGGACGCTTATTGCTAAAATTTTAGAATTGAGCTATTAAGGAACTGTAGTTAAAATTTGTACCAAGCTTGTTCAAGCTGAAATTTGAATATTGGAACTTATCTTAATGCAAGTTTTTTTGGTAATATTACACTAGAGCTGCATGTCCTACTGAACTAAAATGTAGTCTTACTCAAATGATTTTGACTTTAACCTATATCAATTGATGTTTTCAATTAGATAATGGTTTCAAATAACATGTAAGGTAGAAGGTAAGTTTTATTAATCTGAATTAATAGTTAATAAAAATCAAACAATAAGATGTTTTATCTCTTATAGAATTTAAGCAAATTTGCTTAACCGCTCTTTTTTTAGCACTAGGTGGTCCCAACCTAATGGGAGGATACACTGATCTTTGCTTAACCATTCTTTTAATGCTGAATTTATAATAATAAAAATAGGAAAAAAGAACTTCCTCCAAATTTTTTGGGAAAAAAGATCCTCCTTTAAAAAAGGCTCTAAAAGTAAGAAATAATCAATAAATTATAAATATTTAATAAAACTCTTTTTGAAGTCAGCACCATTTTTTAACCTGATTTATATAATTTTTCTCATAAATACAAATTAGAGCTTATATTAAATTAGGTCCAACTGTAAACTATACGCAACTTAGAATATATAGTGCTGAATATATATATTGTAAATAGCTATTATAAGTCAGTTTAAAATATGGCGCTGACTTCAAAAAGGGTTTTATTAATTATTCATAATTTCTTGATTATTTCATGCTTTTTAGAGCATTTTTAAAGGAGATTTATTCCCCAAAATTTTTTTGAAGGCAGTTCTCCCCCCCCCCCCAAAAAAAATAATTTAAAGCCAGTTCTTTTATCCCAAAAATATTTTAGTAACTTTTAAAAGTGGTCCTTTTTTCAATTTTATATTTAAAAATCACTATCTATATATCATTTTTAAATTATAACCATTTCTATATAGATATAAAAATTATTGTATATATATTGTAAGTCCAGGGGAATATCCTCTTTGCGTAAATCAGGTGATTTTCCCATTCCTGAACAAGAAGGGTCCAAAGAGGGTGGCTGTACCCCTTGTCACCCAGGGCGATCTCAGCCACATGGTAGATGAGCACTGGGTAACAGCACTTTCTCTTAAGATTCCTCCCCCAGTACCTGCACTTACCTCAGCCAAACTCATCTGCCTAATTGAGGAAATCTGTGCTGAGATTAATGAATCAAAGTTGAAAGGTCCAAACCAGTGGGAATAAAGCCCAATGATTGCAACCCCAATATTTGGAAAAAGACCATAAGAGAATTATCAGCTAGAATTGCAGATGACATTTAGCCTTCAAGTGAGATGATCACTTTTGCTAAATCCCCTTCAAAATTTTCAGGGATTGTCACCAATAATTTGAAACCCCTAGTTCAAGGATTAGGGGCTGAGCCCAACACCACTCATTTGGCCAAACAAATGCCCCAGCAACTGGGCACAGGTGGGTTGCTATCCCAAACCCATTTCCAAACAATTGGGATCACCCCTATGTAGTGGCCCTGGGGAATTCCCATTGCTCATTGGGCCAAATTCCATCACACCAACTGGTATAAATGCAGTCAAGCATCAGTACAGGCATTCACAAATGAACTGACAGCAACTTGGCCTGCCACCAAATCCTTTGATGTTAGTTCCAATTGAAATTATCTGCCCCCTCCCCCCAAAATTTGCCAGATTAGGTTGAATTTGAGGGACCTGATCCCTGCTTTGACCTATTACCAATTGAACACTATTAATCAGTTGCATTGTACTGAGAAAATTGTTGATCAATACTCTTCATTTTTTCTTTCCAATAAATCCCTTTACCCAAATTCCAATTTTTATGCTGAAAACCAAACTGTCCTTTATAGCTATATTCCAACAACCCTTAGGGTTTATGGACATGTTCAGTGGTACTTTTCTAGGTACCTATACAAGATTATGGCTTATGGGAATTTATTGGTGGACTCTCTTCTCAGTTCTATAACTGTCATACCAGCAGCAGTGCCACTGGCATTCAGGTTTGCTGTTAGAGTGTTTCAGCACTTGAACTGGCAGGCCAGTCTAAAAATAACTTGATGTTTTCCTGACATAATCAACCAACCATCATTCCTAACTATTTCCACCTTTCTTGTTGATATTGGCATAGCAATGGTCCTTTTTCTCAGCCAAAACAGATTGTGAAGAAATTTTACTCTGGTTATGATAGCCTAGTATCTCTTGAATTGTCCAAACCACACCCCATAGTTGCTGTGGCCATCATGCCCATGTCAGTATGTTCTGGCATTCTGACTTGCAAAGAGTTTACTCCTGCTATGAACCTAGTGGTTTCCCCCAATCTTAATATTTACTCTTCTGTAATGACAGATTCAACTACAGCTGCCAATAAAGAGAATCCCACCTACTTTTTACTGCCCATTAAGATTAGTATTGGGTCCCACCACATCTCCTTTGAGGCTTTGGTGGATACTGAAGCTGCGGGTAATTTTATGAGTGTTGAGCTAGCCCAACAATTGGAGCTTGACCTGGAACTAGATCCTTTGGCCTGGTTGCTTCATCAGCCTCCCAGACCTCATATCTAGTTCATCAGCTGGTTTCTTTCTCAGTATATCAGTTTAGCTTTTGTGATTGGCTCTCAGCAATGCCAAACTTGGTGTTTCTGGTAATCTTGGGGGTCAGATGGTGGCACTGGCAACATGTTAATATTCACCTGGAGTCAAATATGTTGTCATTTGTTAGTGATCAAATGGAGGGAGAATTTCCCTTAGTTAATACTCTTAAGTAAACTCAAGGCCGCAGCTCCATAACTTTCCTCATTTTCCCCGTAGCCTATCCATCTGATTTTCCTGAATAATTGATTCATTATCAAAGTATCTTTGATTCTGAGAAGGCAGACCGTCTTCCCTCTCATATTAAATTTGACTTAGGATTCCAAACAACGGTACAGTTGGTGAACATCAACTGCCCCTTGTATCCACACACAGCGGAGAAGGAGGCTGCTCTTAACACCTGGTAAGACAATATGCTCAAGAAAGGGTGGTTGTTTAAAGAGACGTCACCAATTGCCTCACCCATCGTTTTTGCCAAGAAGGCTGATGGTTCCCTCCATCCCTGCGTGGATCATGGACATCTAAATAAAATTACAGTAAGCGATCCCTACCCTTTATCCCTGGAGCAAACTATCAGTCAAGCGATCACTAAGTCTCATGTTTTACCAAAACTTGATCTCATTAATGCCTTCAACCAAATATGGGTAATGGAAGGTCAAGAATGGTTTACTGCAATTTGAACAAAATGTGGTATTTAAATTCCGCGAAATACCCTTCAGGTTGAAGAACGTGTCAGCCACATTTCAAAGAATGATTGATAGTGTGCTGGGTGACCTCTAGTTTACATGTGCGGTTGCATATATTGACAACGTCTAAGTTCATTCCCCAACTCCTGAACAACACGCAAAAGACTTGGAAGCAGTCGTGGCTGCTTTGTACAAGGCAGACCTGTTTGTCAAGCCATCAAAATGCAAGTTTTATAAGGAGGAAGTTACCTTTATAGGGAACCTTGTCCTAAAAGATGGTTATGCAATTCCTCCCAACAAGTTGGACGCCATCCGTGAATGGCTGACTCCAACAACCCAGAAACAACTAAGAAGTTTCTTGGGCACCATTATTTTCTTAAAGAAATTTTCCCCAGCCCTTTCCCAGTTAGCTGCTCTGCTTCACCCCCTCACTGGTAAGAATCTACCTTTTCGTTGGACACCCAAGTGCTAGAAGGCGTTCAAGTTGAGTAAAGAAGGTTCTTATCTCCCCCATCCTAAAAAACGTGGACTCCTCCAAACTGTATATTGTTGCATGTGATGCTTCATCAGTAGCATTTGGGGCGGTTCTGCTCCAGGAGCACAATGGTTTAGAACATCTGGTTGCCTACTTTTCCTGGAAATTCTCCTCTACTGAGCAATCATGGATCATCTACAATAAGGAGTTGGTAGCCATAGCATGGGCGTTGACTCATTGGCGGTACCTGTTACAGGGTGCTTAGCATGAGTTAACTGTGCGTACATACCACCAAGCTCTTTTGTTTTTCCACAAACTCCAAAAATTGGCACATAGACAGGCTTGTACCTATCAGGATTTATGCTGCTCCAATTTTTAATACAAATTTGTGAAAGGTGCATTAAATGTGCTCCCCAACTTCCTTAGCCGCAACCTAGCTCATTTCCCCATGGACTTGGAGAAAGTGGACCTGGTTACGGTGATCCTCACCACCCAAATTTTATCTATTGTACCACCCGTGGTCACATCAGTAGATTTAGCTCCCGATGCTCTGCTTATTTCACAGGTTTTGGCGGATCAGATGACCTGACCTAAAGGAGTGGAATTAATAGACCAATTGTCCCTTTAAACTCACAAGCATTACCTATATTCCCTGGTAGAGGGTCTCATTTATTTTTGGTCATGGGTTTGGGTTCCCCTCTCTTCAGAGCTGAGGTGTTTCAGGCACATCAGGACCCTCCCACAATTGGCCATATGGTTAATAAGAAATGTACCAAGTTGATTAAATGGACTTTTAATTGGGCGGGTTTATCAAAGGAAGTACCATCCTGAATCACTGATTGTGTCACTTGTACACGGGCCAAGTCAGATCAATCAGGAAAAAGGGTCTTCTTCATCCTTTACAACAGGCGGAGTGTCCATGGACATTGGTATCTGTGGAATTTATTGTTAAACTTCCCTGTTATGATGGGTTTATGGCAGTAGTGGTGGTGGTCAATCAGTTCACCAAATTTTCCTTATTTATTCCATGATCTTCCATGACTACATTGGAAGAAACCACTCATCTCTTCATACGCTCTGTGTTCTCTATGTTTGGTCTCCCAAAGGAGATCATCAGTGACTGTGGTCCCCAGTTTACAGCGCATTTCTGGAATGAGCTTTTATCCATCTTGAAAATCACCCACTGCTGTTCCACCACATATCATCCCCAGTCCAATGGACAAACTGAGCGGGTTAACCAAATTTTGGAACAATAATTACATTGTTATGCGGCGGCCGCACAAGGTACCTGGGCCAATGACCTCCCCTTGCCCAATTTTCCTATAATAATGGGACTCACGCTTCTATGGGGTTTTCTCCCTATGAAGCGACGTTGGGGTATAGTCCCTTGTTTTCAGTTGGTCCCTGTCTGCGTCCAGAGGTCCTTGCTGCCACAGATAACGTTGAGAACATTTGGTCTACCTAGTTCTTAGTGCGGGAGCATCTCACAAAGGCTATTGATGATTATAAGCAGTTTGCAGATTAAAATGGCTTCCTGGCCACAATATAGTGTGGGCTCATATGTTATATTAGATATGTGCCATTTGCAGATGCAGGTACCTTCCCAGAAGTTTGCAAGCAAGTGTTTGGGTACCCACCTGGTGGAGGAAGACTTGGGCAATGGATCTTTCTGGTTAAAGCTGCCAGCTCATTGGAAACAGCACCCCATCTTCCACATATCTCAGTTGTCCCCAGTCAAGGTGACTATTCCTGTCAATCCTGAGCCAATAGTAATTGCGGATGTGGAAGAAGACAAGGTGGAAAACATCTTAGCATCCTGTATATCTTGAGGTTAGTTCAGTATCTCATCGTCTGGAAGGGTTATCCGGCCTATAAGAACAGCTGGGTCAAGACCCATGATTGCACAAATTGCATGGAACTGGTCAAGGCGTTTCGTGAGTCCCATCTGGATGTTCCCCATTCTCCCCCAAAAGTTGCGACCTTGATGGTGATCAAGTTGCCCAAAGAGCAAAAAAAAAAATGTAGCCCATACGCAGTTTCCTGGCGGAGGTGTCCCTCCTTTGGCAAAAGGAAAGGGTAATGTAAGTCCAGGGGAACATCCCCTTTGTACAGATCGGGTAATTTTCCCATTCCTGAACAAGAAGGGTCCAAAGAGGGTGCAGTACCCCTTGTCACCTGGGAGATCTTGCTCACATGGTAGATGAGTGCTGAGTAACAGAAATTCCTCTTAATATTCCTCCCCCAGTACCTGCACTCACCTCAGCTGAACTTGTCTTCCAAATTGAGGAAATCTGCACTGAGATTATCAAATCGAAGTTGAAAGGTCTGAAATCAATGGAAATAAAGCCCAATTATTAGAAACCCGATATTTGGAAATAGACCATAAGAGAATTATTGGCCAGAATTGCAGATGACATTGAGCCTTCAAGTGAGATGATCTCCATTGCTAAATCCCCTTCAAAATTGTCAGGGTTTGTGTAAGTTCAGGGGAATGTCCCCTGTGCATGGATTGGGCGTTCTTCCCATTTCCAAATAAAAAGGGTCTGAAGAGGGTGGCTGTACCCTTTGTCACCCAGGGCGACCTCATCCATGTGGTAGACGAGCACTTGGTAACAGCCCTTCCTCTTAGGATCCCTCCCCCAGTACCCTCACTCACCTTGGCCAAACTTGTCAGCCAGATTAATGAAATCTGCACCAAGATCACCGAATCAAAGTCAAAAGGTCCAAAACTGATGGGAATAAAGCCCAAAATTCGAAAACATATAGTCAAAAAGGGACAAATATTGAATTTTTTTAGCACTAGGTGGTCCCACTCATATATTGAATTATCAGCTGGAATTGCTGATGGTTTTGACTCAGCCAGCAGTATGATCACCGCTGCCAACCACCTCTCAAAATTGTCAGGGATGATCCCCAATGTGCAGATGTAATCTTCAGAAACTAGTGTAGACAGTTTGAACTCCTATCCAATGAATCAGGAGTTGCAGCTGTGTAACTCATTTGACTGAAAAATCCACAGCAACTGGGCACAGGCAGGTTGAGCATCCCAAACCCGTTTCCAACCAATTGGGACTGCCACTATGTGGGGTGGCCCTGAGGAATTCCCATTGCTTGTCAGGCCAAATTCCATCACGCCAACTGACATAAATGCAGTTGAGCATCAATCCAGGTGTTTGTGGACAAATTGATAGCAACTTAACCTGCCGCCAAATCCTTCAATGTCAGTTCAATTGAAATTATCGGCCCCTCCACCAAAAATTTGCCAGGTTAGGTTGATTTGAGGGACCTGATCCCTGCTTTGACCCATTACCAATTGAGCACTATTTAATCCGTTGCAATGCACTGAGAAAATTGTTAGTCAATTTTCTTCATTTATTTTTCAATTAATCCCTTTACTTTAAATTCCTATCTTTATGTTGAAAACCAAACCACCCTTTTTGCCTATGTTCCAACAACCTTCAGGGTTTATGGCCATGTTGCCCTGATAGTTTTCTAGGTTCCTATACATGATTATGGCTTATGGGTATTTATTGGCGGACTCTCTTCTCAGTTCTATAACCGTTGTACCAGCAGCAGTGCCACTGGCACTTGGTTTTGCTGTTAGATTGTTTTGGCACTTGAACCGGCAGGCCAGTCTAATAATAACTTGCTATTTGCCTGAAATATATTATATATATTATCTAATAAACAAATATAATAATTTATCATGTTGAATTTAGTTGCTTTTATTGGTCAGATCATGCTAAATTTACTGATTGCCATCTATACTACATTTCTTAAAATTTAGTTGATTTTATTGGTTAAATTATACAAAAACTTCAGGCATCTATAATGATTTTAGCTCATCACACTATGATTTCATACTTACCTGGATTTTGAATATACCCCTCAGCCCTAGGACATATATCAAGTTAAAAGTTGATATTGAAGCTATTTATTCACTAATGCCAGAATTAAGTTTATCCAGCAATGAACTATTCCCACAATAGATATAATTGCTTCTAATCCATCATGAAATACTTACTTAATTAATAGTCAGATACTGGACCAATACTTACTAAAGTAAAATGGGACCTAAGTTTGAGCATCCTCTTTTTTGAAAAAGAAGATCAACCAAATTGGTCCAGTAATTTCAGTTTATGCACAAACAAACAAATAGATAAAAAAGATTCACATGTCAAATTGAGAACCTTTTTCTTTTTTAAAGTCATTTAAAGATCAAGTGTGCATGTGCATGTGTGCACAAAGTCCAGCTAAAATAACACCACGTATAGTTTTAAAATCTGGATATAGGTGGATGGGATGGGATATGTGTGCATTCCAAAGCTAGATTTTTAATTTTCATAATATAATTTTTATATTTAAGAAATGAAAATTTTATACGTTTTTAATGAAAATTGGTATATTATTATGGCTGAGTAGTTTGATATCCGTTTGATTTGATAATTTATTTGATTTTGCTAAGTGGTTGGCAGTCATTTGGCTAATTAATAAAGTTAATCATTTTAATAATTAGTAAATAATTGGTTAATTTAAAAATTTGAATGGTTTTGCCAAACTGTTGGTGGTTTTGGGTTGATACAATAGGTACAATTTGTCTTGGACAAACGGTTAGTAGTTTTTGGCTGATTTTATAGGTTTGATTACTCTTAAACTTATCAATAGTCATCTATCAGAATAAATGACCTAATATAAATTTATTATCAGTAAAATATACCAAAAAACAATGGTAAGTAAAATGTGCTATCAAAATGATATAAACTCTAATACAATAATTCAAATCATTTGTTTATTAAACCTGAGCAAAGCTAGTATTACCACTATTTTTTGGTTTATTTAATAGTTTCAGTTGGTTTATCTGACTGAGTGGTTAGTGGTTTTTGGTTGATTTGTTAGGGCAATTAGTTTTGGCTGAGTGGCTGGTAGAATTTGGTTAAATTGATGCCAATGGGTTTGGCCAAGTGGTTGGTGGTTATCTATAATATAAAATCTAAAATATGATAAAAACCATTTGGTAAGCTATAAACACTGTAGTGATGCATGGGTATCTGAATGCTAGTACTATATAAAGACTTATACTTATAATTTACATAATTAGCTGCTCTATATGCTAAATGGTGATTACTACAATATATAAGGGACCTAACTAAAAACTTATACTAGGTTTTGGTATAGCCAAACATCTGAGTGTTTGAGATTTTTGTGTTGGATAGTATTTTGCTTAAGTTTAATGGATCTAAATGTCATAAAAAGCATAAAATTTTATTTTGACCATATAATATTTCTATAAAGTTAATCAAGAATTTCTAGTACTAGTCAGAAGTTAAAATGGCAATTTACTTAAGTATTCTGTCTACTTTATAAAATATCTTTAGCAAGTTTCAAAGAATCTCAAGTTTTTTAAAAAATTTAACAAAGCAAGAATGTACTAGATTAGTAAATAAATATATTACAGAAAATTGATATATACATATATGACTTCTAATTGCAATAACTTTAGATACAGATATGCTTTCAGTATGTGATTTGTCATGATTCTGATATGACTGGACAATAAGCCCTAAGTTGATATGGCGGAATGGATGTAATCCGTAGAGTTTGATATGAGTATGATTATTCGAGCGCCTCAAAATGTGGCAATATTGGGTTGTTGGGAAATCACCTCAAATTAGATGATCGTGAAATTAATAAATGAAGAATTGGAGGAACCAATGAGATACAGCAAAGTAAATTTCTGAGCCATGAAAGCGGTATCATCTGGAGTCACTACAATATAAGTGAGATGAGATGATCAATAAAGGAGGTTATTAATAGTTCAGAGTGAGTGTAACAATGAGGATCCGCTGTAGTTATTATATTAAATAAAAAGAGTATAGTGGGAGCAAGTGCTCCATATTTATTACATAAGTTTATTTCTGTTGTTTCAAGGGCAACAATCCTCATATCAATGTCCTATTGCTCAGTGGGTCAAACCCTGCAAAAATGTTTATGGCATATCTCAACGATAATGTTAAAATTATAAAAGTGGTGCGCACTACAGGGGGCCCATTGATCAATCACATAAACTGATAAAAGTTCTTCAGTCACTAGTCATGTCTTATAAGGCTTGATTTGGCAAGGAATCGTCTCAAACCACTGCAACTGTTGATATGCAGAACTCAAGCTTGCCCTGGACGCTGTGCTTAAATGGAAAAAGGAGTTTCTGCAAGAATGTTGTTTTAATAAGCTGCCTCCATTTGATCGTGATGGGAACATCCATGGATTCATTAAATGATTTGAGTTTGCAGTAGAAGGAGCTTCAGATTGGCATAAAGCCAAATTACTAATGTCCACCCTGGATGTTGGAAGCACTGACCAAGCTACATGCTATTTTCTCAACAGTTCCATTATCTATCAAAAAGTAGAGGATACTGTGCTGTGGTTGTTTGGAGGAACTTCAAAAATGGCGCAACAGAAGGCTGAGTTTCTAATCATTGGGTTTTACCATAATGCGACCCTCACTGCATATGCTGATTGATTTTCATCAGAAGCCCATGTGTTAATTGTGGTAGGAGTTTTAACTGAATGTGACATAAACATAGCGGTGACCTCCGCTGTGAAACCATACCGTGAGCTTTTTAATGCCTTGGTTCCATATTTATAGGTTGACATACCTTTGCTTAAACTTGTTCAAATTCTACGCCGTTTATTCGCTACCTTCCCTCCACCCAATGTAGAGTGGAAACCTATCACCTCTGCTGCTAGCCTTGTTTATTTGGAGGAATTATCCCTCCCTGTTCAGCGTCCAGTTGGCATTCCCTGGCCTTATTATCATTATAAGCCTCGCTTCCAACCAAGTTTCCAACAGCAATTCACCTATTTTGAGGGTCCTGGTTACACTGTTTGATACCAGCCAAACTTTTGGGGTGGCCCATTTTACAACAATCAAGGATGCAGGTCTTATGGGGTTAATTGCTTTTCGTGCAGTCACTCTGGGCACCTGGCTAGAAGTTGTCATAACTTACAGGTCCAGTACCTACCGTGGGAGCAGTATAATCAGGGAAAGGTCAGAGCAGAGTAGAGATGGGACTCTCTACCTCCATTATTCTGACTCAAAACATCCCACCTGAACCTATTCCTGAACAGTCAGCTGAAGTTTCTCAGTATGATGATGCCTTTCTATATCAGCAGCTGGTTGGAGGGGTAAATGTGCTGACACAAATGCAATTCATGGACATGGTGAAAGCAGTATCCCAGGGGCAACCAAATCCTTATGCTTGTCAATTGTTCGATTACCTTTCTACAGATGAACCAGATTCACTAGCTGATGCGCTTCTCTTAAAAGGGGTAAACATGGCCTTCCCTGTGGACGGTATTGTAAAAGAATACCCTAAAATGGGGAAGGGTAATATGAGCTTCCTTGAAAAAAGAGATCATTCAAATGTTCATGTTTTAAAACAATCATATGCATCTTACTCTGAGTGTACTTACTGTGACACTATTGTAGCAAAAACCTGAGTTTGCACGATAATTGATATGTGTGCCCCAATCAACATAGTGTCCACAAAGTTGGTGTCAAAGTTGGCATTAAAGCCTGACGTGGAGCATCATATGGTGTATGGGACTGCAGGCGCAGAAAGCACAGTCTCTGAAGAAGCATACAGTGCGCTACCCTTGCGGTTTGGGTCAATTTTCATTGTAGCCCCAGCTGTATTGTTACCAAACAATAACTATGACCTGTTAATCTTAACTGCTTTTATGCGCCACTTTTGGGCTGTTGTTAATATGCAGCAGAGACATTTGAAATTCTGAGGCAGCGGATCCCAATCTACTTTACTTCCAGCAGAATGCCAAAGGATTCTGTACACATGAGTCACATTAACCTTGCATATGGTGATGGGGTGGTTTCAGTTTGCTATCATTGACTAAAGAGAAAGACCTGGGCCCTTTCTCACCAAATTTATGAATATCAAGGGCTACCACTTAGAGCTGCTGGCCCTATATCTATTCTCTCTGGACACCAAGTAATCATAAGCACTGAGTTAGAGGTGGAAGTACCTGCTGGGCTATATGGGGAAGTCATTGGGCCCTATCAGCAATCATGGCTTGAGCCCCACGTGGCCCCTGTCATTATACTCCCAGGCATGGGGAAATCAAGGTCCTGGTAGCAAATCTTCAGGATAAAACAGTGTAAATCCGCTGACACCAAATAGTTGCATATCTACATTTCATCCCAGTTGAAGAAGTCCTCCAGGTTCATAAGTTTGGTTCACTGGATGTATTTGGTCTGCCCATTGAATCACAGCTTGGCATAATGGCAGTTGTACTGTGTGAAAATTTTATAGGGTTAACAGAAGACCAGAAAAATAAAGCGGAAGCCTTATTTCAAAAATACAAAGAGATCTTTGCTGTCAATGATCATGATTTAGGGTGCGCCCAAGGAGTGATCCATCGAGTGGACACTGGGGATCATCTCCCCATCAGATCTCAGCCAATCCGCTGATCTAGAGCAGTGGAAGAAGTTTTCACAGCAGAAATCAATAAACTGTTGGAGAAAGGAATGCTTGAACCATCAAAGAGCCTATGGGCTTCCCCCATCCTAATTGTCAAAAAAAGGATGGTACTAACTGGGTAGTAATAGACTACTGCAAGCTCAACAGCATTATGAAAAAGGACTCAAACCCTTTACCACTAATTGATGATGCAGTGGACCAGTTGGGGGAGCTCGTTACTTCTCTGCAATGGATTTATTATCTGGCTATTGGAAGATTGAGTTACCTGCAGCAGAACAAGAAAAATGCGTCATTATCACGTCAAAAGGGCTTTTTCAATTGATACATATGCCCCAAGGGCTGTGTAACGCCCCACCTACTTTCCAACGGGTGATGGACACTATCCTTGGCAACTTGAAGCTGTCATGAGTTCTTGTATACCTTGATGATATTAATGTTTTCTCCTGCATGTTTTCTGAGCACCTTAGCCATTTGGAAGAGGTATTCCGCCAGTTGGCTAAGGCCAACATCAAAATCAAACCCTGGAAATTCCACTTTTTCAAGGACCAGCTAGAGTACCTCAGTTTTGTAGTTGACGCAACAGGGCTGAGGCCCCAACCAGCTAAGGTGGAGGCCATTTGGAAGATGACTACACCAAGCAGTAAGTGAGATATACAAGTATTTTAGGGATGGTTGGCTACTATCACCACTTCATACCAAACTTTAGTTGTATTGGAGGTCCGCAGTTTGAGTTATTAAAAAAGGATGCCACATTTGAATGGACGGAACACTGTCAATGCTCCTTGATACTCTTCTAACAGAATTAGTCAAGGCGCCAGTGCTACGCTACCAAAATTTTGAAAAGGAATTTATTGTACAGACAGATGCATCTCTTTCCGCTGTGGGGCAGTTCTGTCCCAAAAAGATGATGAGGGGGAGGAACACCCAGTGGTGTAATGCAGCCAAAGATTGAATAGCCATAACATGATTATACTGTGGCCAAGCAGGAGTGCTTAGCAGCGATTTATGCTTACAAGCAATTCTGAGTATATTTGCATGGTGTAAAATTTAAAGTTGTAACGGATCACGCCTTGTTATGCTGGTTGCAAAACCTTAAGGAGCCTGAGGGCCGGCTAGCACGATGGGCCCTTAAACTACAGGCTTACAACTTCGAGATCCTTCACTGACCAGGAGCAAAAAATCAGAATGGTGATTGCTTGTTGAGGCTACCAACTATTGCAGTTATGGCAGATCTGAGTAATATTATGTATGACAAGATGCTCAGCAGAAAGTACGATAATGAGCTGCCCTAAGTCATTAAGGCGTTGAATTAAATGTGAGCTAATACTTTCCATTGGAATGTTGAGTTGTACAAGTGGATTGGCAACTCAACAGTAAACTTTTTCGCAACCCTCAATGTGGCCCAACATTATCATGAGTGCACATAGGGCAGTTGGGCATGGTGGCGTGTGCAAGACGTTGGAATTATTGCAGACTCAGTATTACTGGGAAAATATGAACTTTGATGTGCTTGATACTATCTCCTCTTGTCACTAGTGCCTAGTGGAAAAGCCATTCCACTGGAAGACCTCATACCAGTTAGTGAAGCTGCACTTTGATTGGCATATGGTTTCCCTTGATGTCGTTGGCCCTCTGCCAACGGGAGTAAATGGTCCAGGTATATCCTGGTGGCAATTGACCACTTGACCAGGTGGGTCAAGGCGCGGCTTATTCAGGATCTAGGGTCAGTTACTGTGGCTAAGTTTGTAATGGAATGCATCATTCAGCGTCACGGCTGCTCACAGTTTATCCTTACCAACAATGGCACTAATTTTACCTCTCACATACTTCCCAAGCTCAACAAAAATGATGGGTATCCATGGGGTTCTAACAACCCTGTATCACCCTGAGTCCAACGGAATGATTGAACGGGTCAATGGGACCCTGGTGAACATAATATGGAAGTTGGTTATGGATAGGCCCTTTGATTGTAGTACCCTCCTTTCTACTGTGGTATTTGCCTACAACATTAGCTATCATTCTGCCACGGGGAAAAGCCCATTCCAATTGCTTTACAGATGGCACCCTGCCATGCCTGCGCTTCTATATTCATGTGTAGAGGACACCAGCGGAATGGATCTGCAACACTATTTGACTGCCCTAACAAATATGCTGATTAAATTACAAATTAAAGCGTACTCATTCAGCTTAGCCAAGAAAATTGAAAGTCAGGCTGCTGATCAGTTATGGCGAAATGTCCTAGCACAGTTCAAAGATGGAGACATGGTTCTATTCCACAATCAACATGGGTTTGGGCAGAAACACAAGTTGGCTAGTATCTGTATTGGGCCATTTGAAGTTGTTGAGAAGACAGGCATGGATTTATATACTATCAAGGACCATGCTAGCGGTTGGATCATCAACTGAGTGCATGCAAAGTTCTTCTGGGAGTATAAGCAATAGGAGCCTTATCATCCAATCAAAGGGGGGTAATGATGCGATTCTGATATGACTGGATGATAAGTCATAAGTTGATATGGCGGAATGGATGTAATCCGCCAAGTTTGATATGAGTAAGATTATTTGAGCGCCTCAAAATGAGGTGATATTGGGTTGTTGGGAAATCACCTCAAATTAGATGATTGTGAAATTAATAAATGAAAAATTGGCAGAACCAATGAGATATGGCGAAGTGAATTACTAAGCCATGAAAGCGGTATCATCTGGAGTCACTACAATATAAGTGAGCTGAGATGATCAAGAAAGGAGGTTGTTAATAATTTAGAGTGATTGGAACGTGCAAGGATCTGCTGTAGTTACTATGTTAAATAAAAAGAGTATAGTGACAGCAAGTGCTCCATATTTATTAATTAAATTATTTCTGTTGTTTCAAGGGCAACAATCCTGATATCATTGGTCCTATTGTTAAGTGGGTATACCCCTGAAAAAACGTTTATGGCATATCTCAACAATAACGCCAAAATTATAACAAGATTATAATTCAAATTAATGGTTTACTTAAAATTATAAGTGACACTTTTTAGTTGATAACAAAATATTTTTTTGCTTTTTAATTTTATGTTTTATTTATTATCTGATCTAGTTACTTAATAATTTAGGTTTATAAAAGAGTTATTAAAAAGCTAGTTGAATAAAGAGACACTGATATGTCTATAAAAATTATATGTTTTTATGTGTAGTGAGATTTTCAAATTTTGTAAAGATTTCTTGTATGCTATATAGGATTTCACTTAGTAATTTATATGTGTCAACATGAATATTATAGTGAAAGTTAAATTCTTAAAAGGTGATTATATCATTAGCTAATCAATGCAAAGAAAAGACTATATGATTACAATTAAAAAATTTAGTTATTACTTGTTGTTGCATATGACTAACACTTTATAGAGGATTAATAAAAACCTTCCTGACAAAAATGAAAAGAAATATTAGTTTTTAAATAAAAAACTTTATCTGCTTTTGATAATTATCTATGTGGGGAATAGCCAGAAGATCTCTGATTATGGTTATATCTCATTAATATGATATTAAACTAAGCTGTATACTATTTTTAAGGACAGATATCTAAAAAAGAGTTAAGATAGCTTATTGTATGATATAAGAACAAATGTGTTTTTTTTAGTATAGATGGTAAGAACAAATGTGTTTTTATATTCCAAAACATGGTTAAGTATTATATCTTTTTATAAGGGTAATCTTTTAGTGCAGTATTATATAAATTTAAAAGAAGTCTAATTGATGTAAGACTTAATTACCAGTAACAATTTTCTGTAATAAACTAATATATAATATTTTATATAATGCTATACCAAGTGTGTAAACAAAAATATATCTGTCATAGCTAGTGCCATGTTTCAAGGCATTATACATCATAAAGGGAGTTCTGGAGATGCCAAAGAAGGGGGAAACCTTAAAAACTATTGGTGATTTCACTTAGGTGATAAGAAAAAAATAGGTAGTAGTCATTTCAGATTAATATCCCTGAAGATTACTTTCATAATTGAGAAAAATGCCCAAATTTAGCTAAAATACAAAAACTAACAATATACAAGGTCAGAGACATGGTCACAATTGATTGTATGAGATTGAGCTGCTTAGTAAAAATTTTTAAAGTAGTATTTAACTTCAATACTCAATCCACCTACTTGAATCCTCATTTTAATAATAACAAAAAAAGTTTTTTCTTCCTATTCAAAAACACTCCCTTAGTTAGTAAAAAAGGGATTTCATAGTAGAATATCTTTCACTATTGCATATTTTTGTTATTAAAGAAAATTCACCAGAATGTCTGAGACTAGCAGATGGTTCTGAATTATAATCTGGAGCTTACCTGCTGATGTTGAAGTAGGCTAATTTGAGACATTTACCATTCCTACTGCCTCTATGACCTCAATATCAAATTATGAGTTTTCAGAAAGTACTTCAAACCTTCTAAATTTTTTGGGTCACTTATAATGTACGCTAATGGACCTTATTCTATATATTCATATGTAACAATCTATACTGAATTTTGTTAAAAGTTACCTTGGATGTTGCCTCTTTTTGTCCTTAAATGCATTGTATTGTATCATCTTTGCTCTTTGAGACTTAATGGAAAGACCTACTGCATCCCATTTTATGACATTATACTTGAAAAGTTTAGACCAAATGATGAACTTCTTTTTCTGTTGGCCTGAAAGAGTTAAATAGATGCTGTTGAACCTACCCTTGAATGATCTACACTACTCCTAGGCTTGTTAGAAAACTTCTTTTCAGTGGGTGACCTCATTGTCCTACTGATTTTTGACAACATCAGATGGCTTTTGTAAATTAGGAAGTTTGACTTGATCGCAGTTTCTATCATCCGCCTTCCATCTACCTGTTAAATCTCAAACTACCACCTAGATATGAATTTTTATCATGCCTTTTTATCTATAAGGAGGTCCCTTGAAAATGGCGTAGAAAACACATCAGATTTCCTTCTTCACTGACTCATGTTATACTACCAGAAAAGGCTTTCCAATGGTGTCTCCAACCAGTGTCACCAAACTAGCCTTGCTTAAACCTGCTATTGCACTATAAGCCTTTGTCAGCCCCAAGAGTGTCATCTTCTTCTCATAAGGATTAATGCTTGTTTATCTCATTATCAAAGGTCAGAAACCCCTTTAATGCTATTTTAAAACTTTTTATGAGCAAGCTTTCCAAAACAACTCACTTGAAGCTCTTCAAATTGCCCAGCTACAAATATCCTTGGATACCACTAAGACGTCCCTTTCAATCTGGGATGATCCTCCCAAAAATCTTTTTGCCACTTGTACATTACTCTTAAATTTCATATAAACAAACAACCTTGCTTTAAATCTCCAATCTGATGATGAACTCCTATTCCTCAGAGAGGAGTGTGTCAGCCCCCTATTAGAAACCTTTTACATTGATTTTTTGACCAGCACTCAATTCATGGGTTTCTTTTCACTCCTCTCACTGTAAAAATTTGACATCCTAAGTATGCCAAAAGATTTGGACACAGCCATGAGCCAGTTGGAGGCAAAGGATGTGCCTTCTAAATTAGACGAGGCTCAAGTCAAGATGACTCTGCACCACTGCGCACCTTGGAATACCCCTTGATTTTGCTTTCTGTATCAGAGGGTTTAGTAAATCTCTCAATATAACCCCAAATAATAGATTTCTTTCTTTAAACTCCTCTTTTATTAAAAAAGACGCTCTATAGTAGCATAAACATATGCTGCTCCAAGCCAATGCAACTGTTCAAAATCATGCCTCATAATCCACAGCTTAAGCTTTTACTAAAGAAAAAGTCAATTTAGAAAAATGCCATAGTATAACCTATCATCAAAGAGCCCAAAGACCAGCTTAGCTATCTTTTTTAGTGTCAACGAGAGTGACGCATCACTCCTTCTCAGCTCAGTATGCACTGATAGATATCTATCCCCTTTAAAAGCCTGGCGTCCGCTCAAGGTCCATATTGTGCACGTACATCTCCCTGAAGGGTTTCCAGATTCCCCTGGACCACATGAAAAATTAGCATGGCCTTATAGTCTTGTATCTATTTTTATGATTAATAAACTTCTTCTGGATACTTCTTGTTCATGGCTAGATTTACTTCTGCACTTAATAGCCAGGAAGCTATAGTGCTTATAAACACTGAGTAAACACAAAGCTACACCAAATTGGAGCTCAAAGAGACGCCGGATTCACCTATGTCCATAGGTCGCCCTGTAAAAGGAGGCGCTTCCCAGGACATTTCTCCATAAAACTTCTGTATATCTATTTTTTCAAGTGGTGATGTGTTCATTAGATGTTTCTTAAAAGTTAAATGCCTATTGTAAATTATCAATTTTGGGGTTGAGTGGTGGTGAAAACTTATCTTGAAGAACCAATTTGGAGAAAAGGTTATGATAGTCATAGGCTCTGACAATACCTCTACCACAATCCCTATTATTGATGAAATCCCTGGACCTTTCATGTCAAAAGAGTGGCTGGCGCCCTCTTTGCAGCTCACACCTCTGAAAACTGGTGCCCTCACACCAAAAGAGGTACTAGATGTCTCAAGCATTAAAGTTATCTCTTTTGAGGCCTCCAAGGCCCCCAGGACTACTATATTATATGAAGTTTAACTTTAAGGTCAAGTAATCGTGGACCTAGTGATTTCTTCTTTGCTCATCTACCCTTTACCTAAAAAAGCTTCATCAGACAAACTGGGTGTCAGATATGTTGGATAAGTGACAGATTTTTTTAAAGCCTTTCCCAGTATGCTTTCACTACTCTTCATTGAAAAAGCAGATAAACGCTCAGGTCTTGTGCAAACTATGAAAACTTCAACAATGTTACAGTATCTGACCTACACTCGCTGCCCATAGAGAAACAGATTGACCATTATGTGAATTATGATTGAATATCCCGGGAAATTGATTTCAAATGCCTTTAACCAGATTTGCATCAAAAATTATGAGTTTGGTTGACTGCCTTACACATCAGGAAGGGTATCTACAAGCTCCAGGTAATACCATTTGGTTTAAAAAATTACATATCTTCTAAAGATTTATTGATGCTGTTTTTGGTGGTCTAATGGGATTATGTGACATAGCGTAAATGAATGATATATTGGTCTTCTCGCCAGACCGCGCCTACCATTCCTAGCACCACTCAGAAGTCATGGGTCATGTCTCAAGGACAAATCTGACAAATAAGACCAGAAGGTGTGGTTTTTATTTTGAGGTTTTCTTTATCAGAAACATATTATTTTCAAAGGATCATACGATTTCCCCAGACAAGATAAATGTCATTTATGACTTCTCTACACCTGTAGTGAATGGCTGTTAAATGTCATGATTACCATAATGCCAAGTTCTCTTGAAAATTCATCACAGAAATAAAAGCAATACAAAATTTAAGTCTGTTCAAATTTTAGATAAGTTATTTATATATACTTTACTTCTAGTTTACTTTAGTTCTCAGCAGACATTGATGCTGGGATCAATTAGGCTTTTACACCTAGATTATTCTTATTTATTTAACTTCTTTGGTTTCTCTCATGAAAGGATGGCGTTTCCAATTCTACAGTTTTGATTTTTTTCTTTTGCGTCACCCATAAAATGTACTAACAAATTTGCTTAAGTATATAGTTTATTAAAGAATGCAATAATTTAAGTTTTTTACCAGCGTCATCAAGGACAAAGGAACACCTCAAATAAATTGATAACTTTGGTACTATTAAGCAGCCTTAGAGACACAAAGCTGAAGAGATTGTCTTGTCCACTGTACCTCTGTTAAGTGGGCCATCAAAGTTATCCATGTAATTCTAAAGAATGTAAGCCGCGTTTTATGTGGTATTATATCCTTCTTAATTTGGGAATTTACCTAAATTGCCATTTGATTATGGAAACTCTCTTTTGAAGAAAGTTTTATTTTACCAATCTAACATTATAAGCTTGGAAAAATAAAAGTTACATTATTTCAAACAAAAATTTACTAGGATGGAGGGATGGTCATTGTCACAAGCAAACAAACTTCAACAACTATCACACTGGTTCAGTCAACCTCCACTATGGTAGGCGGAGGGTGGGGATGCCATTTAGATTAATGGTAGTTAAGTCCACTTGCACCCACCAGGAGACCACCAGAAAAAGAGTTGACGCTTTCTGTGACCTCTAGACTTCTGAATGGTACTCTCCTTACCTCCCATTATGAAATGAATACCCATTGTATGCAGTGATTCAATTTGCACCTGCACTCAGGGGAGCTAAAGGGGCTTTCCTTTAAGCGAGGAGTAATGTGACAAAATGGTTTCATTTTTCATAATTTCTTTAATAACAAGCTCTAAAGGAATTTCTTTCCAGCATTATTTGCAATACAGTTCCCATCTAGGAAATTTTAACCAAATTGTTATATATATGTTATATTTCAGTTTATCAAGTTCTTGACCAGTCATTGATTTTGATTTCAATTAGTCTTCTATTCCTAAATTATTCTAAATGGTTTATATTTTAGCTTTCTTTAGATGTTAGGATAATGATTCAATTACTTTTTAGATTGAAACTCTATCTGTCTCATCTGCCTCTAAAATACAATTACAAATTTTCTTAAATAATTTTATTTTTCATTTAGCGCTATATAAGTTTTTATACTAACATTAGCAAGGACAAAGGAACCCTTGACACCGTTGATAACTCTGGTAGTATATTAGTAACTCTAGAGACCCCAAAGGTAAGAGATAAGCTTGGCCACTATACCACTGACAAGTGGGCCATCAGATTCAGCTGTGAAATGTTTAGTATTACAAGCCATGTTATATATATTAACTTTATTAAGGAACTTATATATATTACAAAAAATGAAAACTTTTAGCATAGAATTTGTTTTATAATGTAAAATTTGGGAAAGTGTTAAATTCTGAGCGTTAAAAAGCTTACGTTCTATCAAATTTAAGAAGATTTTATTTGTTTTACAGCTTTCTATAGAGGTTTACATCAAATTTATTATAGGTGGCCACACCCCTCTATATTGCCTCTGAAAAGAAAACTCTGTGTTAGAATGCTGAATTCAATGATTTTTTTCAATGATGTCAAAAACACTCTTGTCAAGCCCTGCCCTAGTTCATAATGACCCAAGCCTACCATTTATGTTGCTACAGATGTCTAAAAATTTGCTAGTGGTGCAGCTCTTTTGAAATCTAGCGATCATTTCATAAAGCAACCTGTAGCTTACCTCTCAAGGATACCCAAAACAACTGAATCGCGCCATATATTATAATGAACTTCTAACAATAATTAAAGCCGTGCATTAACAAAGATATCACTTAAATGAATCCCAGTGAACTTTCATTGTTTGGACGGACCATAGAGCATTGCTCTATTATTTGCCCCTCAAAAGCTAACCCCACAACAATCTCATTGGCTGTAAATTTTTCAACCGTTGACTTCAGTTACCAATTTTTGAAGGTTAGCAACAACCTTATTCCTAATGAACTTTCTCAGAATTCTGAATTTACAACTGACCCATTCCTTGTGGAGGCACACAAAACCCAATTGCTGATCAAACCTGAACAAGCATCATGAGCTCCCCTCTAGTTTCCGCCATCCTTATCCTGGCAACATCATCATAATTTTAAATTTTATTTGAGGTGGGCTGACCTGGGGACAATACTGCACCAATTAGGGAAGTGAAAAAAATGGGAAAGGAGGATAAAACCTGGAAAACCTCCATGCACGGCGTATGATAGGCCAAGAACTCCATGGACCGCCTTTGCTATTTGCTATCTCGGTTTGGGGCATTGGTGCGCAAAACCAACACAGTCAAAATCGTCCCCTACCCAAAGTCCATTACCAGGATTGAACTCGGGAGGCAATGGTAGAGGGTCTATACTCTACCACTGGGGTATCCTCCCTTGGCAACATCATCATAAGAAACAGAAATTTTCTCTAGAGTATGGCTCTATTAACTATCATCTGAATATGATAGGGTCAAAGAAGATGGCGCTAAGAAAGGATCTTCTATTGATAAAGTATATCAGGTTTAGATGGTGTCACCTTGCATCAAGAAACGCGATGGGTACCCCAAGTCCCACTAGGGAAGAAATAATTAAGGAGAATCATGACCACCCCTCTGACAGCCACCCAGAAAAGGACAAAATCACAGAGTTCATAAAATAATCTTATATCTGGAAAGGCCTAATCTCCGATGTAACTAAGTGAACTTAGTCCTATTTGAGCTGTAAACGCCTTGAACAGTCATCAGAAGGCCATGCAACTCCTAGTCCCAAGCAGCAGTAGTCACCTAGACCTCTGTTTTAGTTAATCTAATTGTAGAGCTATACCCTTCTTGAGGTTATGTTGTCATGGTGGTTGTTGACCGCTTCACCATGATGGCTTATTTCATCCCTTGACACAAAAGTATCACTTCTTTAAAACTGCTCAATTTTTTGTGTACCACATCTTCTGACTTCACGAGATCCCCAAAGAAATTCAAAGCAAAAGAGGCCCCAAATTAAGGACTAAGTTTTGGAGTTATACTGTCCTTGCTCCAACTTTTCCTATGTTGCTCAACCGCGTTCCACCCTCAGTCAGATGGCCATACAGAGTGGGTGAGCCAAAGTACAAAAGTAATTTTTAGAAGTTATAAAAACTATGAACAAGAAAATTTAGCCTTGCACCTACCTATCAAAATTCTCATACAACAATCTGAAGCGCTCGTTTATGAATATATATTCTTTTTTTACTAACTATGACAATATTAAAACTTTTAGAATTGGTTTTGTCCTAGTACACAAGTGGTGGCACCAAATGATAGGGCTTAAGATCTGAGGGTACTCATAAAAAGAAGGATTAATTGGTTGATTCTTTGAAAATCTACAAGGAATAAAAAGAGCAAATGTCAAAAAGGGACCTGAATACTAAACTATAACTTAGTCATGGTCAATGAAAAAGAACCTCCCCTTTTGGAAGCCATGTCAGAATCTTGGGCCCATGCGTTTAGACCATTCAATGTGTTTTGTAAGGTTAGCCCAACCGCCAATCAGCTTGAATTTCTTCCTAATTTTAAGGCTTTCATACCCTGCACAAGTGCCTCCTAACCATACTCTGGGTTCATGATAGATATACCCCAGAATTAATCATACTAGATGGTGAGCCTGAGTATAAGATTGATGAAATACTAGCCTCAAGACTTTCCATCAATCATCTACAATACTTTGTATTTGGAAAGGATATGCAGAGACTGAAGATAATTGGGTTTTTGCTAAGGGTCTGACACGCTCTTGTGTTAGTTAAAAATCCATTGTAAGTTTTCCGATGCTGTAAGACCCATTTTTCCACCCTCAAACCTTTCTGCAATGGTATTCTAAACAATTACAAGAACTATGTCCATACTGACGTTCCCTCAAGTTAAGTGGTCTTTATCAATGTAGTGGAGGATGATGTCACAGTCAGTGCCATAATTCCAGGTATTGAGAAAAAAGAAGGTTTGGGGACTATTGTAACTTCGTGAGAAATTGCAATAATCAAGCGCTACAAAGGCTACAAAACTATTAGTTTGTGGCATTAGTGAAGGTGGAAACAAGGTAACGAAGTTATTAGTTTCGTTGCAATAATAAATTCCATTTGGAATACTGGAATTTGTTAAGAATTGACCAAAATTGAGCTACGCGAGACAAAATAAGTGGTACTTTGTTAGTTAAAATGAGGATTATTTATAGGAGTAGATTTTATAGTTCTTTGTGAGGAACTTTGTGCTTCAACTGAGGTAAGATCTTTTCTAATATAGGGATGATATTGCTGATTAATAATTAATATACTTGTGATGGTCAGATCTGATAAAGTTTTTATTAGATTGGATCAACCTTCTTGTGGAGGGCTTAGCCCCTTCAGGTTGCTTAGCCCCTTCAGATTGCTTAGCCTCATCCATCAGAGGAGATTGATAACGACCCTTTGAAGTTATCAGTCTAACCAAAAATTGGATATCTCCAATGGGGTTTATAATATTTTATTAGACCAAGACACCAAACCTCAATTTTGATAAGAATTGATCATCACAGTTGAATCTCCAACACTGCCCCCATCAAGTCCTTGCCTAGAGGCATGTACTTATGTAGAAATCTACTATGAACTCTATTGATAACAGTTCCAGTATCAATAGCTGAAATGGTGTATAAATACCCTGACGATAAAGAATATAGTAAGGACCAGCCCATAAGGTATCAAGTTTGTGAAACCTTCATCCCAGTCTATGATGATAAATAGTACAAGATCCCCAATTTGATTTAGGTAAAGTAGGTTGAATAGCGTTGGTTCTAGTTCCCTCTTTTAAGGTTGTAGCAGCAAGAGAACTCAAAGCTAAGTCTTGTACTCTAAAAATTTCATCAGCTAGTCTCCTCATAGCTAAATCATTAGTTTGCGGGGTTGCAGCATCAAGTATAGATCGTAAACTTGGGGTAAATTATTATTCTGACCGTAAAGAGCCTTGAAGGGAGACATTACAATTATATAATGATAGCTAACCCTATAGGTTAACATCACACTAGGTAAGTAAAGATTACATCTACTAGGATCGTTGGAGGCCATCTTTGAAGAATGTCTACAAGGGTACCATTTTCTCGTTCAACCACACCATTAGTGGAAGGATTGTAAGGGGTTGTAAATGACTGATAGGTACCCATTAATTTAGTAAGATCATATACCACCTGTGAAACAAAGTTGGTCCCATTAACAGATAATAGAACTTTTGGGCTACCATGCCGGGTGAAAACTTGCTTAAAAAGGAAGGGCGCAGTAGCCTTAGTGGGGACAGTGGAAACAGAGACAGCTTTAATCCATTTAGTAAAATGGTCAATAGCTAATATAATATAATGATGTTCATAATTAGAAGTAGGGAGAGGGCCCATCACATCAATACTCACAGTGGAAAAAGGTTCTGAAGGTTCCCACAATTTTGTTTTGGTAAATTGTATTTCCACTAAGCCATTGTTGGCAAGTGAGGCAAGTCTTCAACCTATCATGCACAGTTTCTAGCATAATATCCCAATAACAATGACTTTTCAACCACTGTAAAGTCTTAGCGACAGCTCCTTGCCCTACAGTTTGATGAGCCTCCATAATAGTATCAGTCCTCGCAGAAGGATGATTGTAAGGCAGCCATTTAGATCCCAACTTCTTATAAAGAACCCTCTTTAACTTGAGTATTCTCAGTTAAGGATTGTAGCTTCGCTATAACGTCCTTATATTCATGATACCAGAGTTCAGGTCTGCCATTCAGATCATAGATACGATCTTCCTCAACAGTGAATAAAGTTAGAATAGGTAATTGAGAAAGTCGATCAGCATTTTGGTGTATAACTCCAGCATGATGTTGAATTAAAAAGTCATAATTCTGAAGCTATATTGCCCATCTAGCTAAGCGTCCATCAATATCTTTCATTTGTTGTAACCATTTTAAGGAAGTGTGATCCGTGATGACAGTAAAATGTTTGCCATAGAGATAAGGACGAAAAGGTTTGATGGCTGATAGGACTGTGAGGCATTCACTCTCAGTTAAGCTATAATTGCGTTCTGATTTGGAAAGGGTTATACTATAATAAGCAATGGAATGATCTACCAAGTTGGAATCATGCTGAGCCAGAATACCATAAAAGCTACATCACTGGCATCAGTAAATAATACAAAAGGTTTTGAAAAATCAGGATCGGCTAAAATTGGGCACTAACTAAAGATTGATGCAAAAGATCAAAAGCTTGTTGTTACAATTCTTTCCATAAGAAGGGAACTTCCTTATGCAATAAATAAATTAAAGGCTCCACAATCTCAGCAAAATGAGGATTGAAATGTCAGTAATAACCAACCATCCATAAAACACTTGAATATCATGCAAGCTTTTAAGAATAGGCATGTCCAAAATAGCATGTATCTTATTAGATAAGGGTAAAAGCCCATTGCAACTACTTTTATGGCCTAAAAATTCCATCTCAGTTTTGAAAAATGAACACTTAGATGGTTTTAGCTTAAGCTAAGCATGGCGCATACGTCCAAATACTTCTTTTAAATGAGCTAAATTAATGTTAAAAGTGCGAGAGAAAACAGTAACATCCTCTAAATAAATTAAAACACAGGAAAGTTTCAAATCACCAAAATAAGCATCCATGGCCTTTGAAAAGTAGCAGGGGCATTACAAAGCCCCTGCAGCATATGAGTAGGTTCAAATAACCCCTCACTAGAAATTAAGGCGCATTTTTGACGGCCTTCCACAGCCAGGTCAATTTGCCAGTAGCCACTAGTAAGGTCCATGGCTGAGAAGAGCTGTGACCTAGCCAATAGTCATAATGAATCATCAATGTGAGATAGAGGATAAGAATCCTTTTGGGTAACAGAATTAAGCTGATGATAGTTCATAACCACTCTATGACCTCCATCTTTTTCGGATAAGAAGTAGATGGGAAGCCCATGGGCTTTTAGAAGGTGTTAGTAGCCTCTCATTGAGGAATTGTTTCAATTCCACTGAGACCTGAGCCTCCTCGACTTTAGATTTGCAATAAGGCTGGGCTCAAATAGGGGGAGTATCTCCAGTTTTCACCTGACGCTGCACATCTTTCATTAGCCCAAAATTTCCAGAACCCTTGGCGAATATATCCTCATACTCTTCAATTAGAGCCTCATCTTCATGCTGTTGTTCTGGAGTAAAATAATATCCAAATTTGACGTCGACTCTAGCAATGATAGGTGGTTCTTCCAACCCAAAATCACATAAATCTCACATCCCAATATGGTTAAAATCTCATTTACAGGAGTAGACCACACATAAGCTATAGGGTTACTTCAATTCAATCGCATGGTCAAGAGGTGATATTAGCTAGTAAGACTAGAACAGCCCCATTATAAGAATAATCAAGAATACCAGGGCAGGTTAAGGCCTCCAAATGAGAGGGATTAATGTTACCTGAGATCTCTAATACATGATTAGCTGGCACAAATACTTGTACTCCAGTATCAATTATAACTTGAGCTTTTGGAGGAAAAGTAATTGAATTAATAGAGTATAAAGGCATTCCTTCTGATGAACAGTTGATGGAGGTGGAAGAATAGTCTTGGGTCCCAAAATTTGGTATTCAAGATGAGAGATAGAGGTAGGATATTATAATAAGCAAACGCGTCGTTTGAGTTTGCCTTTGCTATTGGGGACATCACTTAAAATTAAAAGCTACTTGGTATCAAATTAGAGAAAGATAATTTTCCTTAAGACTAATTATTGCATCAAAATCAAAAAGAAATTTGGTTCCCAGGAGTAGGTCATAGCAGTTGTTGTCCAACACTACTGCAGGGGCTGAAACAACAAACTTTCCAAAGCGCATTGGAAGAGTAGAATAAGCTCCTGTAGATTTAGTGTATTAGGGACCAGAAGTTCCAAAGTCTTGAGAATGATTTTAAGTCTGGAGCCACTTTGATTATTTTCATAAGCCTAGACAAGATCACATTTATGGGTGATCCCATGTTGATGATAGCTTTAACTTTTATTTTGTGTACTATGTCTTCCACCTGGGTCACATCAGTGCCAAAGTGCGGGATTGAAAATACCAAGGGACTAAATGGTCAAATTGAATTAGAAGATGAAACAGAAATGTAAGAAGAAATAGTATCTTTGTTGGCTAAATCATCAGGGATATCAAGTTCACCAGGATTAGATATCACATAACAGTCTTTAGAAGTATTAAAATATTGCAATTGAGGCACAGGAGGTAGTTCAGCACAGAGAGCCTCTTGCCCTATGCTGACTCCTCTTTTTTTGCTCTTAATCTTGTTTCAGTCAACATTGAGTTTCCATATGACCCACTAGACCGCAATAGATGCAAGGATCCTTCTTAGGTTTAGGTTTGAGTCTAGGCGGCACCACATGGATATAGGAATGAGGGTTATTAGCAGAGGTCAGGTGCACCACACCATTAGGAATCTCCATCAACGCTTCTTTGATGTTGAGAATAGATCTGAAATTACCTTTAAAAGATTTTAAATGTAGTAACAACTGAATATGAGAATCAAACGCACTCATCACAGCTGAAATGGCATCATCTACAGTAATACTATCACAGTTATTGAGAGTCTGGGCCTCATGATAAAATCTCTTAGCAAGAACTTGAATTGACTCTCCTTTCTTTACTTGGATGCTCATAAAGGCTTGCTTATGATTAGTAGAATTTGATCATTTCTGAATTCCTTAATAAGGGCGGTTTTCCCTTGAGCTCACGTATTGCAAACCTTCTGGTGAGGGAACATGATTTCTTAAGTGAATTGGCTTAACCAAGAAGTAATATGCTGAACTTTCTGTTGATCCGTCGATCCATCCATTGCTCGCTCATAGACAAATAGAAAAGAATAGATGCTACCTTCACCCAGCTCATACTTATCTTAAAAGGTAGGTTTGAAAGCGATGGGTTCATTGCTTAAGACGTGTACGCCAAATACTATGACTGGATCAGCTTTGGAGGGTTTGGACTCAGGGATATGGGCTTGAGTAGGAATTCGGTCAATTTGTTGTCATAAATGGTTGAGATTATCCTGTAAATTTTGGAACCATTGTGTAAGATGGTCATTTGCAGGCTATAAAGTTAGAAATTGCAGCGAGCATCTCTTCTTGCTTATTCTCAAGTAATCCATATTTATCAGTTAACCAATAAATGGAAGCTGTTAATATTTCAAACTGAGTTTCTTGCATAGATTGGTTGACATTTCATAGACGATGAGAATTTTCAACACCATCCAATAAGTTGGTTAGTGAATAATATGGGTTAGTCAGAAGGCCTTCTAGATATAAGAAATATCCTTGAGCTATGGCTTGGATTTGGTTTTCTAACGCCTGCGCTCTTGTTACTAGTAGAATAAAAGGTTCAGAACTGTGAACTGAAAGCGTTGGGCTGGGGGGACCAGGAGGTCCAGGAGGTCCTTATGAACCATTGTGACCTGCTATCCCAGGGGTGCCCTGTTGACCCACAGGTCCTTGAGGACCTCGTTCACCAGGGGATCCTGGGGTCACCAAAGGAGAACTAGGTGGTCCCAGAGGTCCAGTAGGACCAACATGACTGGGTCCACCTTCTCAAATATTATCCACAATTTGGAGAAGTTGTTGAAGTAGCCCATCAGTTCAACAAAGCATTCCTCATGTTGGGCCTGCAATTTTCCCAGTTGTTTAGTAATCTCAACTTCAAGGGTAGTGATTCAGTGATAAATATGATTAGTGAAATCATTAGCCTGTTGAGATAATTCTTGGCCAATGTAACCCACAACTCCATTTTCAATTCTCACCAGATGGTTATGTATAGCATTGCTTTCCCTCCTATTATTGACTATGGCTTCACAATTATCACAACCAAAGTTAGAAGCATTCTCATAGAAAGAGAATATAAGTGAATGAAATTTTTGCGCCAGGGTCAACTAGTGTTGGATCTCAAGATGATGTAACCCTAAAATCTGGAGTACGTGATGAATGACGGGATGCACATACAGCTGGAGATACTGCTCTGTTCTAGCCAAATTAACTTCAGTATGTTGTAAAACTGCTCTGTTATATAATTCCATCATGCTAGATGAAACTTTAGATGCTCAATCTCGGTTAGGATGGGCACCAGGCTGAATAGCCCCCTTATTAAGCTTTTGACCTTTTCTTCCACATCTACAGATTGAAATTGATAATTATCTTGGCCAGGGCCCTCAATGGCCAAGTCCATAGATGCTCAAAAGTGAAGATCACTGATATTAGTGGAATGCATCTCCTTCCAGTTAGAGTGTACCCATTGGGTGATACTCATTGTTTCCTTGGAAAAGGGGCTTTTTTCACTAGACATATTCATTGTCATGAAAATATGTTTTCACCAGATAGCCTCAGAAGCAGACCTGGCAGGGAGCACCAGTATTGGAATTTTGTGAGAAATTGCAATATTCAGGCGCTACAAAGGCTGTGAACTATTAGTTTCGTAGCTCTAGCAAAGGTGGAAACAAGGCAATGAAGTTATTATTTTTGTTGCAATAATAAATTCCAATTAGAATACAGATCTTTGTTATTAATTGACTAAAATCGAGCTGCGCAAGACAAAATAAGTGGTGCTTTATTAGTTAAAAAGAGGGATATTTATAGGAGTGGATTTGGTAGTTCTTTATGAGGATCTTTGTGCTTCAACTGAGGTAAGATCTTTTCTAATAGAGGGATGATATTGCTGATTATTATTAATATACTTGTGATGGTCAGATCTGATAAAGTTCAATTAGATTGGATCAACTTTCTTGTGAAGGGCTTAGCCCCTTCAGATTGCTTAGCCTCATCTGTCAGAGGAGGCTGATAACTCTAAAGGGTCGATCATCAGTCTAACTAAGAATCAGATATCTCCAACAGGGTTTTTAAGATCTTATTAGACTGAGAAACCAAACCTCAATTTTGATTAAAATGGTCATTGCAGTTGAATCTCCAACAGGGACTTACCCAAAGGAAGAGAATAATACTTACTGAAACCTTTTTGTGACCTCTATAAGGTGATAGACAAGAAATGGGTAGTAGTTAAAGCAGCTGGAATATTTTGAATTTTATCCCATGATTGAGAAAATTACCCAAAGTTAGATAAAATACTAAAATAGCAAAATACAAAGTTGGAGAAAAGAGAGAAATTCAAATCTATGATATTGAGCCCCTTATAAAATAATTCAAGCTAAGTTTTGATCTCAGGACCAAATTCACTCACCCAAATCCTCTCCTTGATATTAGCAAAACTAACAACTTCAATACTTACTTTTCAGGTTTACTTTTATAGATAAGAATTAAGATTTTGCATAGTACACTTTTTATACTATTCTATTTCATTTTATAATATAAACATCACCCAAATGTCTGAGCCTCCTATATATTATACTATGATCTGCAACTCACCTGCTGTTGTGATATGTTGTTGACCAATAATATGAGATCTACATCTAATACATCTTCTCATAGGCCTTGCCGCCCTTCACTTTGATAATTCAAGTTCTAATAATCTGCCATAAGATATCTTGTTTACCTATTACCTTCAGATTCACCTACTATTACCCACAATATCTCTTCTGTTCTCATTTCTGCCCAAGATTAATTTATCTAGCACAAATTTAGCTCTTTCCATATAACTACCTCTACAATTGCCAAATAAATTATTGTCTTTATTTTTAAGGAAGCTGTTTCCGATAATATATTATTAAACCCTGATCTTTATAGCTTTGAGTACTAAAAGATACGCCAGTGAGTAACTAGAAGATTCTTGACACTGCAGAGGAGATCCTAAAACTGAACTCCTTCTAGATACCAAAGAGTATATAGTGGAAAAATTCAAGGTGGAATAAGGAAGACAAAATATGATAACCAAGAACAATAAGCTATAAACCATTATTACATATGAAGAATTCCATGTCGTTATAGAGTCAATGTGTGAGGGAATTCCCCTAGTCTCCCTCATGATTTCCCTGATGATGTTAATAATGACATTAAAGATGCAAGGGCCCTCACCGTGATCATAAATTTTACTGGGCAATATACCACTTCCAATCAAGGAAATGGAAGATGCCCTAAGCAAACCTGCTAAAAATAGTGGATCTGGGGCATACCCCAAATTAAAATTGGATATCCGCCGCTCCTCCCACCCTTGTTTTTAAGATATTATGAAATAGGGGAAATTTAAATACAATATATCTCTTGATTACACTAAAATTTAAGAGAAAATTGAGAGTGTTTGCAACAAAATCCATGCTCAAACAGAAGATCAAAATATATCTCTGAAGGGGGCGTAGATATAGAGTTTGATCCAGCAGATGACCCTCAAACGGGCTATAATTTTTTACAAATATTGAGGATAATGTAGGAATGTTAGAGCCCCAACGAGTTGGAAAAGTTTGCCAGAGTAAACTGCAAAAGGCCCACCCTCAGTTGGCAAACTTCAATATTGTTTAAAAAAATCTAGCACTCTTGAGAAGATATTCACATCCACTTGTCAAAAGTAATCTGTGATCCAATCTATCATTCTTGAATTTTTAAAATATGGATCTTTGCAAATGGTAGAGTGCTGGGTTAATTAGTTATATCTAAAATAAGAGTTTATTTCATTTAAGAAAACCTCTTAGCTCTTTTATAAATTTATAAAGGATTTTAACCAAGGAGACCACTTTAACCTATGGATGGCTCACTTTATTAATCTTGGTAATGTCACTGGACATCTCTCTGGTGTTTACAGCCTTGGCCTCACTCAGCAGAGTAACTCTCATGAAACATCCCAAAGAAATTTTGCAAACTCCATATCTTCAAGAAACTTTGTACTCAGACTATAAGCCCGAGTTGAACATACAATCATAGAATTCAATCCACTGTAACCAAGAGGAAGTCAAAAAATCAAATCTGGCATATTTGAATATTGGGAACCTAATGGGATCAAAGATGATTAAGTTGTCACTTCTTACTATCAAGTGCAAGCAAAGGCAAAACTTGGCTCTGATTATAATGGATATCATGGATGGTTGGAACAGCCTCCCCCACCCAACCCAACTAATCACCCCTTGGTGTGAGAAGCGTGGCCAAGACTATTGTGGCACTCAGTCTAGTGGTTGTTATGTGGATGATGTTCATTGATCAATATTTTTTGCACCTATCTCCTCAAAAATCTTACTGTAGGATCCTCAGAATGGTGATGCCATGCAAACTATGAATGCTGTCATGGATATTGCAATACTCCAATGGAAGCTAAGTCTTTCATAGTATATTGGTTTTATGACAGAAGAGCTCACATTTTATGCAAGCCATGCATGCATCAATGCTGTGTTAACTTCATTATTTAACTTTAACTACTCAACCATGAAACGCATCAAGTCATATAATTGTGTATCCAAACTTATCACCTTTGATGAGCACCAACTTGCTCAGCAAGTTATGGCGATGTACACCGCTGGACTCATCAACATGGATAATTCTCATCTCTATTTCCTTCTGCCTCATGTCGCTGATGTTCCAACCCACATTTTTTCCACCTTTTCTTTCCATATGAAGCAACAGGTACCAGACAAGGAATCCCTGACCTCTCTTACCCTTCTAATGTGGATGCTTAGGCTCAACGCCGCGGCACCGTATTAGGGTTTTATCTTGGGTTTAATATGGCACCTTCAAATAAAGATCCATGGACGATCCCCCTTCTTGAATTGGAACCCACTTGTACTAAAAAACCAACAAGTCTTATGATTCCTGTTGGAACTAAATTATTATTATTTTGGTTCCTTATTTAAATTTAAGTACTAACTGATACTACAGCAAAAACAAAGACACTATACTTAATGATCTTCAGTACAAAGGGAGTTCTAACTAATACTACATAAATCTGGAGTCTATAAATTTGATAAAAACAATATATCTTTGTCTAGTTTTAGGTTATCCTCCATGGTATTCTGTCTTCATAAAGCATTACATATTGAGTACAATACTTAAATGTACTTACTTTTTCTTTAATTTAGCCCTGGTTGCAACATTCTGGTGCTCACTACATGGGATGCACAGATAAATTCAGATATTATGAGTAATAATCTGGAAGTTTTGTGGCAATATCAAGAAACACATAACTAAGCCCAAACTTATGTGGATGTCAAGAAGGCCATGATTGACAATTTTATTGCTATATTTAGAAGAGCGAGGCGCAAAGTTAGAGAGGGGAACTTTGGAGCGGACTAGATGTAAATTATGTACACCAACATAAAACTACTTTATATATCTACTATGTATGCAAATGAGGTTGCCTTTGTCTCTCAAATGCATATGATAGTGAAAAGACTCAAAAAATTGCACTCCACTTATGCAGACTTAAAGGAAGTTTGAAATCCGTTTTACCTGATGCTGGAGAAGCTTTAGAAGATGCTCTGCTAGCATTACCCCATGAGCACTGATAAGGATGGCGAGCTTAGCTAAATGTCTCTAGAATTAATTCATTATCTCCCACCAACCAATTCCATAATGACAAGATAGTAATTTCTGTTTTTTACTATTATTTTACAGATTTAAACCAAGACAAAGATTTGATACCTCTAAGTCAAAAAATCAAAATGATAAAACAATTATTATTTTAGTCATTCATGGAACTTTGATGATAAATTAGAAACTTGGTCTGAGTCATTGATTGTTCAACAAGACCTAACAGACAAGTAATATTAACTCTAGAAATAGGTTGGATACTAAAGATCCAAATTTTTTAGACAAATCAAAATCAAAAACAATAATGTCTAACTATTAGTTTAGCAACAAATTTGAATCATAATTTCAAATCTAAATCAAAAATCTGAAGGTTTAACCAGTAGATTTTGCCACTTGACAAGTTGAAGGTCATAACACCTGATTAAAAACCAAAGTGAATGAACTAACTTACTAACAAGCAAATTTCTTTCTGAAATCAAGCGTTTAACCATGAATTTTGCCATAAGACCAAGATATAAACCAAAGGGGGTGGAAGTCGAGTCGGTAGGGCGTACGGCTACCAACCTGAAGGTTGCGGGTTCGATTCCCGCCCTTCGCACATCGATTGGTGTGCCAGCCAAAGGAAGTTATTGGCGGTTAGTAGGTATAATAACACGAAAACCTTACCCATGATGTAACCAGAAAAATCCGAGTCCCTATCCGGAGGTGAAAAAAACTTTCAACGACAGAGTTGACCCTGCTCAGGTTTCATGTCGATACTTTCTTTCTCTATTTTCGGTAATGTCCGTCCCCTGGTCGGCTTGCCTCGAATAAATAAGATATAAACCAAACGACCTGATCCCAAATCCAAAGTAGAGATTTCAATAAATTTCCAAGACAATATAACTCATGATTCAGCGTCAAACCAATGTTTTCTATGGAATAAAATAAAGACAGGCCTCCCAACCCATTATCCAAAATTAGAAAATAGGGAATAAAGCCTCAAAACTTTTATTTGATCTGAATTATGAGTCAGCCTGCCATAAACAGCATGCCAAACTTAACCTTTAGATTGACGAATTTTACCAGCAACTTCCCAGTATCATCCCAGTTTCGAGCGCCCTTGCTGTCTATAGTCTTTCCATTGATAATACTAGAACAGTCTCGTTATATGATATTGCATCATAGATACCCACACACGTAAGTTAAGCTCTGCAATAAGAAGATCCAAACCCATTCATACGCCATTTAAGAAACTTCATAAATCATCTACAAAATTAGGGATGATACCTTTAGTATGGAAGTCGCTACCACCAAAATTAGCCCAATAATAATATGTCTACTATCCCTGGGAGAATCCTCAGCCCTACTTAAACACTTTCCATCCAGTTGTTCTCAATTTGTCACTAGCAATGTTGCTATACTTCTAGTCAATGGGGTTATATGGGCTAACGTCACAGATCCATGACAAGATAAGCTCTCAATTTAATATCTTCCACTTTATGCAGGCAATGTTTCAGATCCTGGCCACCAGATTAGGGTGGCTTGGTTGGACCAAGAATTGGACTTCTTTGGACGTCTTGATAATCTGTTTATGAAAAACTTCACTTACCTCCTGGATGAACTGTTATCTAAACAATGTTAAAATAGCTTTTAGGATAATATGGAATATTAAGGAGAGGTGGAGTTCTCTATGAAACAGCGACCAGTGATTTTACATGCTTCTGACTGCCAAACCAAAATGTACATGTCACTTAGTACAAGAGAATACATTTGCTTTTACAAATAAATCAACTCCTGCATTCAACTTTCTGTTCATTTAAGATTATGTCTCGCCTCACCATAATACTAAACTATGCCCTTATATAATGATCAAATTCTTATTGATTGTTGCATATTGGCTAGGATTTGGATTTTCTGAATCTGAGCCAATTTGTTTAAAAATACTTTTGGTTTGGTCTTTTTGGGCGCTGAATTGTGCCTCGCCCAAGTTGTAGATTAGGTTTGTGTGAGCCTAATCAATGACCTGAGTGAGGCCCCCAAAGGGTAGCCTTTATAAGGCGCGCCTGCCCATTCCAAAGTTCACTTCAGAATACTTACTCTAGCATTCCCTTCCTGGGGATCATTGTTAGTTGCTCCACAGATAAGCTCTAGTCAGTGGGCCGTTTTTTATCCTAAAAAATAAAGGTTGTTTCAGGGTTTTCATACCTCACTTACCTGCTAGTCTTTTTCAGGTATCCAATCATTGAGGAGCTTTTTAAGTGGGTTGAGTTGGACCAACCCCCAGAGGACTTTGCATAACCAACCAATGAGTAGCAGACTCCTACTTGGTTAGGTCTCTTTGGTTGAATGTCAGTGCACCAAAGAATTATTTAATTATATAGCAGTCAGAACAGGGGTTTTTCCATCTGTGACATTATTTTAAAGTCAATGTGCATTGCACACCTCTGATCCCCAGTGTGGCCGACCTCAGTGGTCACTTGGTCCCAGTTGTAGAGGAACCAGCACCGGTGGGAGCTGGTGACTGATGGCCAACCCTGGACTTGAAGTGACCGTCAGTTAAATTTCCTGGTGGGGCCTCCCGCTCACCAGGGATTTGGTGGCACCGAGGGGACCTGTCCCAGCAGGGCTCCCTCACCCATGGATGGTCCACCTGGAAAGGAGATGGCCATCCAGCTGCACTGTACTGAGCGCCCCTCTCATGCTTCTGTTGGAGAAAGCGCCTTCCTAGATTGGGATGGGAAGGCCATCGCCAACAGGAACCTGAGAGGGGTGTGCAACACAGCCAAGTGCTGGGCATGCATCCTCAGGCTGGGGCTGTCCAGCTGTGCTGAACCACGTGCTCCTCTCATGCTTCTTTTGGCAAAAGCGCCTTCCTGGTCAGGATGGGAAGACCATCACCAATGGCAGCAGGGAGGGGGCGCAACACAGCCATGTGATGGGCGTGCAGCTCATGCCAGGTGGACTGATTCTGGCAGCCAAGTCCCCATTCACCCTTGCCATTTGTATTTTCCCTCAAGGGGCCCAGAGTTTATCTGGGCTAATTTTCCTGGGGCTTGAGGTAACTCCCTCAGGAAGCCCTTGTTGTGGTGGCCTTCCGCTGTGGGCCCCTCTTTGGGGAGGGGCCCTTCTCTAGTGGGGGGTGATTAATGATCAAGTTTGTCTCAATTGTTGCATATTGGCTCAAATTCAGAAAATCTTAATCTGAGCCGATTCTTTTTAAAAATACTTTTAGTTTGGTCATTTTGGGTGCTGAATTGTCTTGCTCAAGTTGTAGATTAGGCTTGTTCAAGCCTAATCAATGACTCAGGTGAGGCCCTCAAAGGGCAGCCTTTATAAGGTGCGCCTGCCCATTCCAAAGTTTACTTCAGAATTCTTACCCTAACATTCCCTTCCTGTGGAGCATTGTTGGTTTCTCCCCAGATAAGATCTGGTCAGCGGGCCATTTTTATTATCCTATTTAAAAAGGTTGTTTCAGGGTTTCCATACCTCACTTACCTGTTGGTCTTTTTTGTGTGTCCAATCATTTAGGAGTTTTTTGAGTGGGTTGGGTCAGACCAACCCCCAGAGGACTTTGCATAACCAACCAATATGTAGCAGACTCCTTACTCGGTTGAGTCACTTTGGATGCTTGTTGGTACACCAAAGAATTATTTTAATATATGGCGGTCGGAACTGGGGGTTTTCCATCCATGACACCTTACCATCCTTGCCAACTTTTGATGTTCTCTGATAAAATCAAATTCCTATTGCCCAATAGTCAGTTTGTTTTTTATAAAAATTGTCATTCCCTTATATTTTGTCAAGTGGGGGAAATGTTGCAATTTTGCGTTGACCAAGAATTTGTTATTGACTTCTAATACATCTTAAAATGCCTTATGTTGCAATTTTGGCGATTCCCTATATAACCGCTGAAGGGTTTTTTTGCACAGGGTTATGCCAACTGAACAATTGGAACAGATGATATGATGATCATCAGTTTCTTGGGACACTTGTAAATAAACAATTATGTAAAAAGGGAGCAATTCCCCCAAAACACTTATTTATTTTAATACAATAAACTCAGCGGATCTCTTTTAGTCTGCTCCCTCTTACTTTCTTTCTTCTTCACTCTAAAAAAACCTCCTCCTGTCAATCCCTTCATCTCGCTGATATCCCATCAACCTCAGTCAGTACTGACTCTTTCGCTTAGTTTATTTGTTCTGCCATATTCTCATTGGTTTTGGCTTGTTGTTCTTCAATTCTTTATCCCCCTGATTTGAGGCAATCCAACTTATCTTTTTTCAAATGTCTATACAGCCTTATCTCCTTTTTTTGAAGGCAATCCAATATGACCCATCAAAACCCATTATCGCCTCATCCTAAGGTGATTGAATACTTATCACTCTGAAACATCCTTGGTGGATTATGCCCATTGAATCTTCAGCGGAACTTCTCTAATGTTTCGTTGGTCATACTTTTGGCTTGTCATCCAGTTATATAGATTTGCAACATACCCCCCTTGACTGTATGATAAGCTGTACATTTTTCCTTCAATGCCATGTGAACCATCGTGCGCCAACAGCCATGGGTCCATGATTTCAATTTCTTTTTTCATATGTGGCTTGGTGCGGAGTTGCCTGACCCAGGCCACATCCCTCTTCCCTGGTTTCCCCTTCTTGGGCTAGCGCAGTGGCCCCTAGTGGACATCAGCCCCCTCACTCTCACCTCAGCAGCCTTCGCCTCCACCCGCAAACCCAGAAGAGTCCATAGAAACCATGGCGCCCTTGAAGTGGCAGAAGAAGAAACAAAGGTCCCATTGTTCAAAACAAAAGGAACACCACAAAAACCTGAAAAAGATAGGAATATGAAGTCATCGAAGTAAAAGACCTCCAGCAGCAACCCAAATAAATATAGTTAAAACTCACATAAGATATTTTGTACAATCATCATCATTTTCATCATAATCATTTTTTCACTTTTCTTTTTGTTTTATTCTTTTTTAAAGAGGCTCTATTGCTGATTATATAGCCAAAGGAATTTCGTGTACACTCAATTTATATCCTGACCACTTATGGGATCCTTGATAGTATAAGTGGCAACACCCATTTTTCTTTTATTTTAAATGGCCCAATCCAAATATATGTGAGCTTGTGCTTCCGCCCAAAACCATGCTGATTGTGGAATAGCACCATATCTCCATCTTTGAACTGTGATAGGCCACTTTGCCATGCCTGATCAGCAGCCTGATTTTGATTTTCTTGGCTAAGCTGAATGAGTGCGCTTTGGTTTTTAATTTAATCAGCGTATTTGCTAGGGCAGTTAAATAGCGTTGCAGATCCATTCCGCCAGTGTCCTCTACACAGGCGTATAGAAGCGCAGGCAGAGCGGAGTGCCATCTGTAAAGCAATTGGAAGGAGCTTTTCCCCATGGTATAATGGTAGCTATTATTATAGGAGAACACCAAAGTAGAAAGGAGGGTACTCCAATCAGAGGGCCTATCTGTAACCAACTTATGTAGTATGTTCACCAGGGTCCCGTTAACCTGTTCAACCATTCCGTTGGGCTCAGGGTAATACAGGGTTGTTAGGACCCCGCGAATGGCCATCAATGCATTGAGCTTGGGAAGTATGTGAGAGGAAAATTAGTGTCATTGTCAGTAAGAATAAACTGTGGGCAGCCATGATTCTGAATGATGCATTCCATTACAAACTTAGCCACAGTAACCGCCCCCAGATCCTGAATGGCCCGCGCCTCAACCCACTTGGTCAAGTGATCAATTGCCACCAGGATATACTTAGACCAGCTAGCTCCAGTCAGCAGAGGTCCCATGACATTGATAGAGACTGTATGCCAAGCAAAGTGAGGTTTTACTAACTGTTATGAAGTCTTCTGGCGGAACAGCTTCTCCACCTGTCACTGATGGCAGCAGGAAAGGGTCTCAAGCACGTCAAATTGCATGCGTTCCCAATAATACCGTGGCCTCAACAATTCAAGAGTCTTCCAGACTCCACCATGGCCAACTGCTTTGTGTGCGCTCATGATAATAATTGGTCTGGTAGAAGGTCTGGGACATTTACGGTAGTGTCCCCTATATGCTTATACAACTCCCCGTTTTCTGGAACTTATTGGTACTGAGTCCGTCTAGTAACTTAATAACTTGAGGCGGTTCATCATTGTACTTTCCGCTGAGCATTTTGGTGAACATTATGTCACTTAAATCCGCCATAACTGCAATTGTTGGCAACCTTGATAGTCAATCGGCATTTTGGTGTTTTACTCCTGGTCAATGGAGAATTTCAAAGTCATAAGCTTGCAGTTTAAGAGCCCATTGGGCTATCCGCCCCTCAGACTCTCTCAAATTCTGCAACCAGCATAATGATGCATGATCCGTTACAACCTTAAACTTTACTCCTTGCAAATAGACTTAAAACTGCTTATATGCATAAATCACCACTAAGCACTCCCACTCGGTTATGGTGTAATTTCGTTTATGGCAATTCAAGCTATGACTACAGTATGCCACGGGGCGCTCCTCCCCCTCATCGTCCTTATGAGATAGGACCAGCCCAACAATGGAAAGTGATACATCCGTCTGCACTATAAATTCCTTGTTGAAATTAGGGCAGCACAACATGGGCGCATTAATTAGTGCCATTTGAATTGTATCAAAGGTGCATTGGTGCCATTCCATCCATTCAAACATGACATCCTTTTTTAATAGCTCAAACAGCGGACCTCCAATGCAACTAAAAGTTGGGTATGAAGCATTGGTATTAACCCACCATCCCCAAAAGCACCTGAATGTCCCGCTTACTAGCTGGCTTAGTCATCTTCTGGATAGCCTCCACCTTGGCGAGTTGGGGTCTTAGCCCAGTCGCATCCACCACAAACCCAAGGTACTCCAGATGATCCTTGAAGAAGTGGCATTTCCGAGGCTTGATTTTAATATTGGCCTTAGCCAGTCATCAAAATACCTCTTCCATATGGGTAAGATGCTCAGTGAATGTGCGAGAGAAGACGTTAATATCATCAAGGTACATGAGAACACATGACAGCTTCAGATCACCCAGAATGTTTTCCATTGCTCGTTGGAACGTAGCCAGGGCGTTACTTAGCCCTTGAGGCATACAAGTTACTTGGGAAAGCCCTTTTGATGTGATTATGGCACATTTTTCTTGTTCCGCCGTGGGCAACTCAATTTTCCAATAACTGGATATCAAATCCATTGCTGAGAAGTAGCGAGCTCCACTTAACCAATCCAGTGCATCATCAATCTGCGGTAGAGGGTATGAGTCTTTTTTAGTGATACTATTGAGCTTCTGGTAGTCAATTACTATGAAGTTAGTACCATCCTTCTTTTTAACAATTAGGACAGGCGAAGCCCACGGACTCTTAGATGGTTCAAGCATTCCCTGCTCTAGCAGCTTGTCAATCTCCTCGGTGATGACTTCTTCAGCTGCTCTTGATTGGCAGATTGGCCAAGACCTGATGGGGGGATGATCCCCAGTGTCCAGCTGATGAACAACCCCCCAAGCACACCCCAAATCATGATCGTCAACAGCAAAAATCTCTTTGTATTTTTGAAATAAAGCTTCCGCCTGATCCTTTTGGTCTTCCAATAACCCCATTAAATTCTCCCGTGATACAACTGCCATTACACTGAGATGAGGTATGATGGGAAGACCAAATTCATCCAGAGAACCGAACTTGTGAACCTGGTTGACCTCCCCAACTGGGTTCATATGTAGATACACTATAATCTGATGCCGGCGGACTTGAATTGGTATGTTCTGAAGATTTGCTATCAATACCTTGATCTCCTCATGGCTGAGAATTATGATACCTGGAGCCACATGGGACTCAAACCACGATTGCTGATAAGGCCCAATGATCTCCTCATAGAGCCCAGCTGGCACTTCCACCTCTAACTCAGTGTCTACTATTACTTGATGTCCAGAGGGAATGGATATAGCTACAGCTTCTCTAAGTGGTAGCCCTTGATATTCGTATATCTAATGAGGAAAGGCCCAAGTTTTCCCTTTTAAACGATGGTAGCGCATTGGAATCACCCTATCGCTGTAGGCAAGGTTGATCTGTCCCATATGCACTGAGCCCTTTGGCACTTCGCTGGAGTTGAAATAAATTTGGATCTGATGTCCCAAAATGGCTAGGGTCTCTTGTATCATGTCAATGACAGCCCCATAGTGTTGCATAAAGGCAGTCCCAATAAACAAATCATAGTTGCTATTTGGTAATACCACCGCTGGAGCCACAACAACAATGGATCCAAACTGCAAGGGAAGCGCTATATACTCCCTCAGAGACCGTGGTTTCTGCTCATGTGGTCCCATACACCATCCAGTGGTTTATGTCAGGTTTTAAAGACAACTTCGCCACCAACTTAGTGGAGACACTGTTAACAGGAGCGCCCATATCAATTATAGCTCATACATAAGGTTTTGGCTATTAAAATGTCACAGTAAGTGCACTCCAAGTAAGATGAATGCCAGTTATTTACTACGTGTACATTCAGTGGTTCACGTTTTCCAAGGAAACTTATAATACCCACGCCAACTTTAGGGTACCCTGTTAAAATAGCGTCCACTGGAAGGGCGACCTCTACTCCTCTCAGGGACAACGCATCTGCAAGTGGTTCTAACTGGTCTGACGGACTTTGGTCAAACATCTGACAAGCATAAGGCTTTGGCCACTCCAGAGACCATTTGTTCGCCATTTCTTTGGCTTGTGCTTGGGTTAGCACATTTACTCACCCAACTGGCTGTTGGTAGAGGAATGTATCATCATATTGGAAGGCTTCTGCTGCAATTAATACAGTAGATTCAGGTGGGACGTTTGAATTCGAGATAGCAGAAGTAGAGAGTCCCATCTCTACTCCGCTCTGACTTTTCCCTGATAACATTGATCCTGTTGTCGTAAGGGATCCGTTAATTAGGCACCATCGTCCCATGTGCCTGGGGTGACCGCAATTAAAACAACTTACCACATAGGACCTACGTCTGTGCTTAATATAATTTGCCCACTTGGAAGATTGTTCTGAAGAGGAGCAGTGTAACCAGACCCACATCGGTAGAACGCCTGCTACCAATTACCATATTTAGGGCCAAAGTGGTAGTTGGCCAGCTGTCAATTGGCAGTTATGGAACGATTGTTGGACTGCGGTGAGTAACCTGGTGGAACCTGCGCCAACCGGTTGATTCCCCCACATGATTAGGGTTGACAACAGCGACAGTGTGAATATTTTCAATATTGGGTGGAGAGAAAGTTGCAGCTAAGCGACGTACAAACTGAACAAGTTTAAGAAGAGGTACATCGTCCTCCAATAATGAGGCCATGACATTGTAAAGCTTGGGGTATGGCTTCACCACCAAGGACATTGCAATGCACACATCAACTTCAGATAAAATGCCTGCCTCAATTTAACACATGAGCTTCCATCATAAATTGCTCAGCAAATGTAGTGAGGGTCTTATTTTGCTGAAACCTGATGGTCAAGAACTCAGATTTCCACTGCAATATCTTTGCAGTTCCTCCAAACAACCGCAGCATCATCTTTTTGACTTCTTGGTATGTAACAGACTATATGAAAGGTAACAGATGACTTGATCAGCACTTCTGACATTCAAGGTGAAGATCAACAGTTTTGCCCTCCGCCAATCTGAAGTTCCTTCAGTCGCAAACTCAAATCACAAAAGAACCCATGAATATTTCCTTCGCAATCAAATGGTGGCAGCTTATCGCTGTAAACCTCCTGGAGCAGCTCATCTTGTCTTTTGAGCACTATATACAATGCAAGTTTCAGCTCCTCATATACAATGGGCCCAGCGTGTCATGCAGATTTCTTATCAAAGCAACCTGAATGCGACATAACTGGCAACTAAGTTTTTCATCATATTTTAATTGATCAATAGGCCCCCTGTAGTGAGCACCACTGTTGCAATTTCAGCAATTCCCTATATATATCCGCTGAAGGGTTTTTCACACAGGGTTATGCCCACTGAACAATTGGAACGGATGATATGACGATCATCAGCTCCTCAGGACACTTGTAAATAAACAATTATAATATAAAAGGAGCAATTTCCCCCAAAACACTTCTTTATTTTAATATAATAAACTCGGCGGATCTCTTTTAGTCTGCTCCCTCTTACTTTCTTTCTTCACTCTTAAAAAACCTCCTCCTGTCAATCCCCTCATCTTACTGATATCCCAGCGACCTCAGTTGGTACCAACTCTTTCTCTTAGTTTATTCATTCCACCATATTCTCATTGGTTTCAGCTTGTTGTTCTTTAATTATTTATCCCCCTGATTTGAGGCAATATAATTTATCTTTTGTTGAATGTTGACATCACCTTATCGCCCTATTTTGAAGGTAATCTTATATGACCCATTATAACCCATTAACGCCTCATCCTAAGGCGATTGAATATTTTTTGGTTCTGAAACATCCTCGGCGGATTCTGCCCATTGAATCTTTGGCAGAATTCTATCAATGATTCATTGGTTATAGTTGTGGCTTGTCATCCAGTGATATAGATTTGCGACACCTTGTTACCCACTATTTGAGATTCTAGTTCTGAAGAGCTTTATCAGATATTTTTTAATCCTATCTACCTTTACATTCACCCACCCACTAATCACAAAACTCTCTTTTTTGTCATCTCCTCACAAAATCAATTTATCTTTATAAACTTAGATCACTCTTCCATAACCACCTACACTAATTACTCATAAAATCTCCACTTTTGTTTGATAGAAGCTATACACAATTAAAACTTTATTAAACCCTTAATCTTTAGCATTCTGGAGTAATAATAATAAGCAGTGGGGAGCTAGAAGATTCGAAAACTTTGGGGAAGACCATCAAACTGAGCTATGTTCCATATACCAAAAGGTTTATAGCACAAAGGTGCATGCTATAGTAAGAAAAAAAACTACAATGACCAAGAGAAAGAGGCTAAAAATATTGATATTCGTGTTCCTTGTAAGACTAGATTCTTTTTGCAAAGTAGATGTTTTCTTCCTAAAACTTTCTTTCCTCTTGACTATATATTGAGATAGGTTTACTTAACCTCAAGTTATTATCAACAACTCCAAAACCCTAACCCATACAACAATAATGTACTCAGCTCCCCTGCTGATTCTCTAGTGTGGTGCAGCAAAAAAACTTCAACTAACATTTTCACCCTTCAGGAAAACGCATTCAGATTAGTCAGTCTGTATAGATCCTCAGGAAAATTCATTTCTAAGGATCTCAACATCCACTACACATTCCCATGTGGTGCCTTGAAGCCCCCTAGTGCTCTCCTGGAGCAACATTCAATTCAGATTTTGGATAAATTTGGGGTATATTTTCACATATGCTGACAAACAAAGCATTTAAACTAGAGCAGGAATTGATGAAGCCTTCCAGATTTTTTGACTTCCACACTTTTTGGGAATTTTGACTTAAGCTTCAGTTATGAGGCCAATTCCACAACTGCGGCACATGTACTTCTGTTGTTTTAGGGCACATCTTTCACAACAAATCACACTTGGCTACCATAATACACCAATATGGTGGTTTGATTCGCTGATTCTCGCACCCACCTTCCCCCAAAATAATTTACAAGGAGCTTATAAGGGTTTGGCAGCCTTTAGCTCTGCCTCCATACCCCGGTTTGTGGTCCCAAATAGGGACACCCATCTAGCTAGCCTTTTACATTTAATGCATCCTCCCTAATTCTAGTAAAGTTTTCTAGTGACTCCACCTTATACTGTTATCCCTTATTACACTGAACACTGTTCAGGGCCCACGTGGAGGGTGGGCGGATTTTTTTCCCCTTCTGTTTTGAGTTAGTCACTTAAATCAAATGCAACTCCCTTATATTTTTCGCAGGCTCTGAGTCCACCTCCTCCTGTGACCAAACTGTTGCTGACTTCCTGACTTTTTTGTGCGGGTACAATCCTACCACCCCAAAGCATTTTATTGCAGAGGTTCCTGAAATATCCAATATGGCTCCTTCATACTCCAGAAATACCAATCCTACAACCAATTACAAAACAACTTAGACTACATATTAATCCAAAGCTTCTGACAGTTCTACAATTAAACCTAAATCTTATGCCAGTCCCAATATAGTTTAAGCAGAATCTAGGGGATTATATACAGAAGTTTCTGAATTGGTTAGATTTGTAAATCCATACAATCTCCACCTCTAACAATTTTCCATGCCAGGTATAACCCAAATTCCTCCCTCATTTTAAGCACCACACACTAACGCTTCACAATTATGAAGTGATCATCAGCTCATTATTCAAGCAGCTGCATCAACAACAGTCATCCTTTCTGCAAATAAATCACTAATCTGTGGCGATGCTTTCAGAAGGTACTTCTCCTTTCAATGTCCTATCTGGCTTCCCCTCTGGGAAAGCTCAATCTCCTAAATATGTACAAAAGATCGAACAAAACAATACAGAATGTTGCATTGGTAGCATGGAACCCATTTTTAATATTACCCGCATCAATGTTGTAACTTTCATCAAGCTTTCAATGCCCACTTCCAAGACAAAAAGTCTTTGATATATATATATTGGCGTCCTTATCAATGCGCGCCTCTTTTTTAATATTCTTCTATTAGAAAACATTGGACTGCACACAGACAATGCCCATTGACCTTTCTCTTGACATTAGACTGGACCTTACCCAGGATGAAAAAATTCAGATAAGGATAGGCCCCAATCTCCCTCCTCTTTTGCCAAGGTTGGATAAATGGCTCCCTGCTTTCCCATCTAGTTGGTTTTGGTCTAAATTTTGTTTTTAAAAAGCTCCCCTTAGGCGTTTCAGTATATTTTATATGTTTTTTAATAAAATCAGCTTCCTTTTGAAATCAGTAGTATTCCCCATGATTGGTTTACTTCCAATAAACTAGAATAATATGGCGGATAAAAAAACTGGAAGTACTAACCATTATTACATGACCAGAGGACAATATATTCAAGGATTATAAGTACACTTTGAGAAGTAACTAATGCTTCAGTGAAGCTGAAGACTTTAAATACAATAAAGATGTTAATTTAAGCAGGATTAAGTTATTTTATGAAGTATTAGGTCTTTGGACAGCAATAACTATTGAGTGCAATCCTTACATGTGCTTTTTCCCTTTGTTGTAATCCCAATTGCAAAACCCATTAATGTATAAAAAGAAAATATATGATCCTCTTACCTTTTCCTCTATCTCTATGACCTCATTATTTAATCCTGAGTTTATTATAAAATTTAATCCTTATAAATTTCGTTGTCTTGGTCCCAATGGGAAAAACTAAGGTTTTTTAGGTTAAAGGTTAATTTTTAAGTAGCTTCTTGCGTTTATGTAATGAGAAGCTGATAGTAAAGATTAGAGTAGATCTGCTTTAACACTTTCCTTGTTTTATTTGAGGTGGCCTCATGCCTATCAACTCTAGTCAACCTACCTCAAACTAAGTACCAAAGCAAACCTTAATAAATAATCTAAATGCAAACTAAAAAACAACTTTATTTTGTTTTAGAATTTTGATTTTTTCAATACATACTTAATAATCTTTTCTGGTTTATTTTACTTTTTGGATTCCAACCGGTCAACCCAAAATTGAAAATGGGTCATGACAAATTTAGATATACTGACATTGTCAATATTGATTTGACCTTCAATTTTATAATTAGCATTTGTTAAATTAAAATTGACTCAGTTAGCTGGGAGGGGGTTGCATTTGGTAATTTGGGTGATCTGACAGTATATTATAATCCAATAAATTTCTGAATATAACAAACTGTTAAGAGTTTATTATGCCTCCTTTTGACTCAGTTAGCTAGCAGAGGGATTTTGACAGGTAATTTGGGTGTACAACAATATTGTAAGATCAATATTTTTTCTAAACTTAATAAATCTATGGTGTCTTAAATATGGCTCCTGATCAAGGTAATCTGTCAATAGTCTGCTGTTTATTCTTTATGTCTATCAATATTTGCATAGTTGATTAGCCATCCCATAATCTTTGGCTATCAAAAATAAGTACCAACATTTCTGATGTATATATATTATGATTATTTGGGTTGTGATCTCAAAATTAGTCAACCTTTTTAATTTTCCTTCATTTGAATAAATTTGAGAGTTTAAGTAAGTAGTTGTTCTAGAGATCTTTTTTGTACCGGTAATTATTATATTTTGTCCAGTTGTAATTCATAGAGTGTGAGGTTCCTAAATTCTGATATTGTCATAAACTTGTGTATACCCTATTGAGAGTCCAGCCTCTATGAGTTTCCTTAATTGTGTACTTATCTGTTCCAATTCTGTCAATTATCATAAATTCCTTTTACAAAGGGATGAAAGCATATTTGTCCTTTTAGCATTATAGATTACACAATAAGCTATCATGTCCACTATAAGGTATGTGGGTAGACAGATTTTTTTGATATTGTCAGATGATTTCTATGAGATTTTAGCCATAGTGGAGCCGTAGGCCTGAGATTATAATTTTATCTATAATTTTGCTAGACTATCCCTATATTAAGATGGGTAATGGGTGAATTGGGAGGACTAAATATTATAATAGGGATAAATGAATTGTGACCATATAGCAAATGAAAGATTTGCTCCCTCTTGTACTGTATAATCTAAATTATGATCAAACACAGCAGACTCAACATGCAATGCACACTGAGAGGATAGTTTGTGGCTTCTTTCCTAAGTATTTGGACTAAGGTACCAATTAGTTGTAAAATTACTCCGTTGGTTCTGGATGGTATAGATCTGATATGACGCCTCTATTAGACATAGGCTCATTGAGTTGGGGGATCACATAGACTAAAATTGGTCCCATTGTTAATGAGTAACATCTAGGCATACATGTCAGTGAAAAATACTTTCTAATACAAATTTAGATGTGATCAATTCTCCCACATCTTTAATACCCTTAACGTTGACCCATTTAATAAGGTGGTTGATAGCCGCAATAATATATAAATAATTCAGGCCACTAATAGGGAGGGTCCCAATAACATCTAACAAAATCATGTGTCAAGACCAGTGTCTGGACTAAGGGGTTTTAAATACTTGTCCCATTTATTCTATAAGACCAGAAAACACGAAGTTCCTGGGTGCTGGATTATACTAAATTGCTTTCCTTGTCTGGAAAGTCTTTACTCAGGTCAACGTCCCCTAGAATTGAATAATCTTAACTATTGTTTTCGTCCCTAAGTAATTTAGAGGTAGGCAATTATTACTTAAAAGATAGCAAAAAGAGAGTAAAGTTTATTGTTTAGAAACATCATTATATGGGATTTTTTCTTGGTCAGTCTCCATGTGTACTAAGCTAAGATCTATTCTCATTACCAATAATGAATCTGCAGCAGGTTGTTCATATCTGTCAAATGGGATTCATTTTCCGCATAGATCAGGCTTAGTCCCAAAATTAGTGGGTTTTGGGCAAGTGATATGTGACCATATTAATCAGGGATTGCCCAATAACAAGAGGCCTGGAAATTCGTTGGGGATTATCCCCATTAATGGTTTCAGCTATTTTTGACAGCTCAGGTTCAATTACCGTCATCTACCTCATCCAAATCTCCAATTTTGGTAAGAATCCTGACAACGCCCCCTCTAGATCTTGGCGGAGGGGCAAAATGGGTGGAGAAAATGACTGTGTACGTGATTTACCACAGTAACCTACACGATTTCTACAATTGAGTGTTTGTTGCACTACTTATAAATGACTTTGTAGGGCCACAACCAGTTGGTGCCAATTTGTAACATGACCTCCCAGCCAATGGTGGTAGAAAAGGACTAGGTCACCCAGCTGGAAGGTATACAGAGGTTCATGTCTGTCATTAAACCAACTTGTTTCTCTACTAGTTATATAAATAAGTTCTCAGAAGCTAGATCCTGAAGTCAAATTACATCATTGGCAATGCTTTGCATAGTAACTTCAAGGGCATAAGGTAAATCCTGATCCAACAAGCCTGTACTTTAGAAGGCAACTGGGGATTTCTTCCATACAAAGACTTGAAGGGTGAAATCTTAATTATTTGGTGATAGCTTATTCTGTAGGTCAAATTACATTAGGCAGATATTGGGGCCGTTGAAGAGGGTCAGTCATGGCCATTTTCTGGAGGGTGGCAGTCAGGGCACCATTTGCATGCTATACCATTACATTGGTTGCAGGATGGTATGGAGTGGAAAATACATGGGTTGAATCCAGTCAGGATGGCTAAATCAATCACCAGCAATGTAAAGAAGTTTTGACAATTATTGGAGAGAATTATGTTAGGGAACTAATGCTTTGGTGATAATACACTTATATAAGAATGTGGCAGTAGCTTTGGCTGAAGCGGATGGTAGTGATACAGCTTCAATCACTTAGTTAAATTATCCATGGATAGAAGGAGGAACTGAAGGTTATTATAGGCTTGAGGGAGAGGTCTTACAACATCAATGCTAATTTTATGGAAAGGTTCACAAGGTGAAACCACTAAATGTTGAGATCGTGGATTAGGCATGGCTTAACTTTTACATACCAAACAGGATTTTAATGAATCTTGGATTAAAACAAGCATTACTTCCCAGTAGCATTGAGTCTTGAGCAACTGTTAAGTTTTCCAAATTCCCTCATGGCTGAATTGCCAATGTCCCTCCTTTATGATGTTTGTTTGAGCCAAAGGTTATACATAGGGCAACCATTTTTGGGACACAAGTTTGTACAGTTGGCCGTTTTTGACTTGAAGATTTGCCGACCATTTTACTAATCCCTTTAAGAGTCAGGGATTTATCTTTTCATATATGTGATGTAAGAGTTCATGGAGTCAATCCTCTTCATTGTTGGTCAAAGGTAATATGGGAAGCTGGGATAGGCAATCCACGTTTTGATAATTGGCCCTGGTTGATGAATAATGGAAAGATCGTATTCTTGAAAATTTACTACCCAGTGGGCTAATCTTACATCAGGGACCTTCATTTGCTGTAGCCATCGCAAGGAAGCATGATTGGTGATTATGGTGAAATGTTTCACTTATAAATAAGGTCAGAAATGCTTAATAGCCAGTAGTACCACCAAGCATTCACATTCTGTAATGCTATAATTACGTTTAGCTCTAATTAAAATTTTGCTATAGTAGATGATAGGATGGCCTACTAAGTTTTTGCTGTGCTTAGATAGTATGGTTCCAATGGCTATATTGCTAGAAATGGTAAAGAGAAGAAATAATTTCTAGAAAAGTGGATGAATAAGTATTGGATAGTGGGAGAGAGAGACGTATAGCAGATTGTAGGCCTGCTGTTGCTCTTCTTTCTACTGGAAGGATATCCCTTTCTTCAATATATACACTAGAGGCTTGAAGGTGTCAGAAAAGTGGATAATCAACTGGTGATAATATCCCACCATCCCCAAGAAAACTTTTACATCTCATAGGGTTTTGGGGGGACATCCTATCAATGGCCAGGACCTTGTCGTTCATTGGGGATATTCCACTTTACTTATCTTATAGCCCAAAGAACCATTTCACTCTGAAAGAAGGAGCATTTTGATAACTTTAGTTTTAATGAAGGTTGCCATAACCACTGGAAGGCTTGCCTGAGGTGATTTAGGTGTTTGGTAAAGGTTCTCAAAAAGTGGTAATATCGTTGAGAAAAGCTAGCACGAAGGAGCGTTTTAAATTACCTAAAAGTCTGTATATGCGCGTTGGAAGGTTGCAGGGCATTACATAACCCTTCAGCATTTGAGTGAGCTCAAATAGTTCTTCACTTGAGATGAGAGCAACTTTTACAATCCTCTAGCAACAAATTGACTAGCCAGTATTCACTGGCAAGATCCATAGCCAAAAAATAGTGGTATCCTGACATCAAGCATGTCAGACAAGTGGTTGTTCAATTAGTAAGTAAAAATAGTTTGGAGGAAAATAGCTCCAATTTTCAATTTACTAAAGGCCTATCTGATTCTCAGTGGAATCTGGCCCTCAGAGTAAGACGATTACTCCCACTTCTCAGCCAAACAGGACATTATTTATTAATAGATTTACACCAATTTTCCGGCATAATCAGGAGAGCCATTTGGAGGTCCCCCACACCCTACATCCAATTTAAATTAAACTCCAACATGGAGACTGGGCCCTTTTATAGGCCTGAAGGAGGTCACACCAGGTGAAACCATTTTCCCCACGGTTATTGGCTCAAATGAATAAAATCTTTACCTCACAGCCTTGTCATACCTACTCTCAACCCTCCATCAGCCGTTCTGTTAAAGCATGGTGAGTTTTGAGAGCTCCAATAGGTCAAACTCCCATATTTCCTAAGTAGAATCGAAGCTATTAATGAATTACACTGGACAACTATGATTTTGTTAAATGGTTAATATTTGCTGAATCTTATGTACTGTTGAGCGCTGATTCCAAATATGAAGTCAGAAATTCCCTATTGGCCTCAGTTTTTTGCAATTGCCCTTATCACTTCTCTAAAAAGTACATGGGCATGAACTATGCAAGTGCAATATATATGACATTATTAATTTACTTTTTGCAAATTTATGTTGCTATGTAAACTGTATACCTATTAATTTATTTCAGTTCATTAACATCCATGACAGATAAGGTTATTATGTCAACACAATAACACTACACCAGAAAATCAAAAACGAAGAAGATTTTAGGTATATTGTAATTGCATGTATGTATAATAAAAGTTTTTCAAACAATAGTATCTATAAAAAATTATGACTGATAGAAAGAAACTATTTACATATTTGAAATCAGCGTCATCAATTCTAAAGATTCAGTTGTTATCATTCTTGTAACAAAGAAAAAACTAGATTTTATTGTCCAGTGTTATTCACCTATCTCACTTCAAGCCTCAAGTTAATTTAGATTCTATGCAGTGCAATCATAAGAGGGCTTGCTTTTGATCCTCTCACCAACACCGATAAAAATATTATAAAAATACAACTTTTTATCAATTTTAAGGATTTTCATATTTCTTTATTTAAGTACTATAAAAATCCCCTGGTAAGTAAATTCCTGCAGTTAGAGTGTAACCTCTCCTGCAAAATAACTTTGTTGAAATCCAGGGAAAAAAGCACCTGCAAGCATACAACCTGCTCTGGTTTCCAACAAGTGGTGCTCACTACAGGGATACCTGTACACCACAATATTATATCAAAAATGGATGGCGATCAAGTGAGTACCCATTTTCACCCTCCCACTGACAATAATTCAAAAATAATTGCTCTTGAAAAGCAATTAGCAGGCGCTTTATCACGTCTTAAAGATCTTGTACAACCCCTTTTAAATCACCATAAAAAGAAAAGCTCACCCCGGTGAGGTGAGCATTGCTTTGTTTGTGTATGTCTATGAATTTGTAATACAAGGCGCATCTGACAAACATAAGATTAATTACACCCTTCCTTGCTTAAGTCGCCTACACAAGAAATGATGATACCTTATATGGACACTCTGCATACCTAGCCAGAGGTTAAAGGGGCTTTGTTAACTAATTTGGTTCCATGAAAAGTCCAAACAGGGAGAAAGAGGCCTTTTTGCACCTTAGTATGTATGAAGGCGAACTGCCCCTGCTTTTGCTGAGCGATTTTACCTCGCTGCCTAAATGTTGTCAACATCTAACATACTAACCCTTGATGATGTCATTGCGGCCATGTTAACTGAATTAGCTTCCCAATCTTCTTTAGCCCAGAATATCATCTCAGTAAAGTGCAATTTTAAAAATATATGTGACATAAAAGAGACCTTGTTAGATGTTGCTGATTTTCCATACCTGTGTAACAACAAATGAAGCTGTGGTGAACCCCCAGGTTTATACCATTTAAGAATTCTCAACTGAAGCCCCACTAGAGGAGGCTAGGTTGAGCCCTATTCTGGTTACTACTCTGAGCCCAGCACCTGCGGTGCAGCTCAAAGCTGATCTTCCTCCGCCCAACCATACTGAGGTTCTCAATCTAGTAAGTGTGAGTGCATCATTGTCAATGGGGTAGTGCTCCCAGCCCCCACCTTGCCACCAAGATCAGCTTGTGCCAAACAATAAACCTATCTAAGTGGTCCCAAAGCCTGCTCCTAAGTCTAAATTCCTTTCAGGTGACATTTTCCCACCAACAATGGGTTCAAAGACTAGGTCACTAAAGCTAAAACAACTGTTTCCCCAATGCTTACAGCCTCTGATCAACCCAAAGCTGGCATAGTTAGAGCATCCACCTCCACGAGGCTATCTCCTCCAGCCAACTCTAATCTGAAACCTGGAGCCATAAGTGTCAGATTCTGTGATTGACTTGAAAATAAACCCTTTGACAACCTACATTTTGGGCAATTTACTTCCTAATGCTTTAACAAATAATCTAATTAAAACCTATTGCAATAACATGGCTCATGCCAATTATTGCAACATGGATGTAACTATATTACTAAAGCTCAGGCTGAATATCCCCGCACATTTACACCACCTTCTCTGCAACTACTCTGCTGGGCCAATTAATTCTATGTTAATTAAAATAATTATTCTATTGGCAGCTTGGGCCAAATACATTCGCACAGTTTGGCCAATTATCACTGCCCCAAACCTCAGCAACCAGTCCCAATTAATTGAACCCAATATCAAGAAATCAGTATACAAAATTTTTTGGGACTGACCCAAAGTTAATATTTAAAAGTCCCATGGACTAATTATTGAACAAACAATGTAATTAATTTTCTGCCTTAGGGCACATTTATCTGTCAGTACACATAGTCAGCATGATAGAACTTGCACATGGACTTCCCAAATGGGAGTACTTCATGCTGTCAAGAGGACAGTTGATATCCTGTTTAGGGCGTCATTTTTGTCAGCTGTGTGACAAAAACATGATTGACTATCAAAATATTATTGTATTTCAATATGCGTAACCAGCATGATAGCACTTGCACATGGACCGGCCAAATTGGAGTACCTAATGCTATCAAGGGAGGCCTGCCAACGGCCCAATTAAGGGTTCATAATTTATCAAAATCAACTACAGAATCTCCCAGATTTTGTATCTCATCAACAGTATGACAAAACTCATTTTTAGATGAATTAAGGATCATTTTGCACGCTCAATGTTGCAATTTTCTTCCCTGTAATCCTCCCAAATATGAGAGTATTTTGCCACCAATAAACCCAACAATTGGTCTCAGTCATATTAGTTCAAGGGCCAAACTGAGGTGGTAAATTATCTGTAGAGATTGCATGCTTGAATGTGGCCAGGAGATTCCCTAGAGGTATTAATACTGGCGCCTGGCCTAATGAATTATCATTAAATAATTTAGTCTAATAATAGTCTATTTTATTATATCTTTATTTAATTTGTATCTTAAGTCACTTTTGGAGAGTGTCAGAAAGCTGGGATCTCAGGATCCACAACTTGCAACTTTGCCTGCCTCAGCTGAAGTTCCCAATTATAAAAGGAAAATCAAACCCAAAGTTGGCCAGAAAAGTTGGAGCCATTCAAATATGCTTAGTGAGTTTCCAAACAGAACTAAAACCATAAGCAACTGGCATAATTGAGGATCCATAAGCCATACTTCAGCCTGATTTACCATGAAATAAATAAATAATCAAATGAGCGATCCTTGGATTTTGACAATTGGTGCTCACTACAGGGGTATGTCAGATTCTGTGGTTGACTCATAAAATAAACCCTTTGACAACCGTACAGATTGGGTTGATTTACCTCCTAATTATTGAACTAAAAATCTAAAAAAACTTATTGCAATAACACAGCTCAGGCCATTATCACAACATGGATTTAATTATATTATTAAAGCTCAGCTGAATACCCCTGCACATTTATACCGCCTTCTCTGCAACTACTCAGCTGGGCCAATTAACTCAACGTTAATTCAATTAATTATTCTATTGGCAGCTCAGACCAAGTATATTTGCACATTTGGGCTAATCATCACTGCCCAAACCTCAGCAACCAGTCCCAATTAATTGAAACCAATATTAAGAAATTTGTATACGAAATTATTTGGGACTGACCTGAAGTTAACGTTTAAAAGTCCCATGGACAATTAAATAAATGAACAACATAATCAATTTTCTGCCTTAGGGCACATTTGTATGTTGATACATGTAATTGGCACAATAGCACTTGCACATAGACTGCCCAAAATGGATTACCTAGTGCTATTGAGAGGACAATTGACATCATGTTTAGGGAGTCCTTTTCATCAGCTGTGTGACAAAAACATGATTGACTATTAAAATATTTTTGCATGTCAATATACATAGCTGGCATGATAGCACTTACACATGGACCACCAGAATGGGAGTACCTAGTGCTATCAAGAGAGACCTGCTGATGGCCCAATTAAGGGTACATCATTTATTTAAATCAACCACAAAATCTCCCAGAATTTATGTATTGTCAACAGTATGATGAAACTCATTTTGAGATGATCCTAGGACCATTTTGCACACTCATTGTTGCAATTTTCTTTTTTTATTACTAGATGGTCCCAACCTGAAGGGGATTTCATTGATGTCTCATCATTGCAATTTTTGTCCATGAAATCCTCCCAAAAATGAGAGTATTTTGCCACCAATAAACCTAAAAATAGGTCTCAGTCAGATCATTTCAAGGGATGAACTGAGGTGGTAAAATATTTGTAGAGATTTCATGCTTGAATGTAGCCAGGAGATGCCCTAGAGGTTTAAATACTGGCGCCTGGCCTAATGAATTACCATAAAATAATTTAGTATAATAAAAGTCTATTTTATTATATCTTCGTTTTATTTTTATCTTAAACCTCTTTTGGAACAAGTTGGCAAGCTGGGATCTCAGAATCCACAGCAAGCAACTTTGCCTGCCTTGGACGAAGTTCCCTATTATGAAAGGAAAATTAAACCCAAAATTGGCCAGAAAAGTTGGAGCAATTCAAATATGCTTAGTGTGTTTCTGAACGGTTCTAAAACCATAGGCAACTGGTATAATCTAGGATCCATTGGCCAAGCTTCAGCCCATTTACTATGCAGGAAGTATATAATTAAGCAAGTGATCATAAGCTTTTGACAATTGGTGCTCACTCAAAATTGGTGAAACTTTCTGAAAGGGATCAACATGAACCCAGTTTCTGGAAGATTTGGCCAAACAAATTTAAAACAACGAGATGGAAATTAGCTCTGATACAAGTACCTCCTACTCCCTGAATCTTATCACAGTGGGGGGACCTAATGTGGATACAAGCCTGATTGACCTAATCAACCTTAACAATGTTGTTATAATGAGCGATTTGCATACCTTGACCAACATGGAGAAATACACATGTTAACAAAGAAAATAAGGCCCATTTTATATAAAACTAAGCTCACTTAAAATTTATAAAAAGCTAATAAGCTGTCTGATTGAAAAAAGAAAAAAAGGAAAAAAGAAAAAGAAAAAAAACGTAACATATAAAATATTAGCATTGCATACAAAATAAAATAAAGAAAATATATATTATAATAATAATAAAGTATATACCTAAAAAGTTAAATATATATATATAATAACTAATTACTACTTTAGTTTGCACTTGGGGTGGAGAGAGGATCCTACACCAGAATCATTGGCAGTTCAGGCCAAAATTAACAATAAGAGGATTTAACACCAGAATCATTGGCAGTTTGAGCAGAAATTAACAATATGAGGATCCAACACCAGAAATGTCAGCAGTTCAGGCAGATATTAACAAAAATGTGAATTCAACTCCAGATTTGTCAGCCGGTTGGGCCCAAAATTAACAATGATGATGATCAGTGAAGGTTGATCATGAATCATAGGTCTTATATTCTATTCAAGTGAGGGGATATGTCAGATTCTGTGGTTGACTCAAAAATAAACCCTTTGACAACCTACAGATTGGATCGATTTACCTCCTAATGCTTGAACTAAAAATCTAATTAAAACCTATTGCAATAACATGGCTTAAGCTAATTATCACAACATGGATTTAATTGTACTAAAGCTCAGGCTGAAAATCCTCACACATTTACGCCGCCTTCTCTGCAACTACTCAGCCAGGGAAAATAACTCAACGTTAATTCAATAAATTATTTCATCAGCATCTCAGGCCAAATAAATTTGCACAGTTGGGCCAATTATCTCTGCCCAATCCTTGGCAACTAGTCCTGATTAATCAAGACCAATATTAATAAAGTTGTATACAAAATTATTTGGGACCAACCTGAAGTTAACGTTTAAAAGTCCCATGGGCAATTAACAAACAAACAATGTAATCAATTTTCTGCCCTAGGACACAATTGTATGTCAGTATGTGTAATTGGCACAATAGCACTTGCACGTGGATTGCCTGAATTGGAGTACCTAGTGCTATCAGAGAGACCTGCCGATGGCCTAATTAAGGGTACATCATTTATTTAAATTGACCACAAAATCTCCCAGAAATTTATTCTATCAGTAGTATGACAAAACTCATTTTAAATGATTCTAGGACCATTTTGCACGCTCATTGTTGCGATTTTCATCCCTGAAATCCTCCCAAATATGAAAATATTTGCTACCAATAATAAGAACAATTGGTCTCAGTTGTATCAATTCAAGGGCTGAATTGAGAAGGTAAAATATCTGTTGAGATTACATGCTCAAATGTGGCTAGTAGATGCCCTAGAGGTATAAATACTGGCGCCTGGCCTAATGAATTATCATAAAATAATCTAGTCTAATAAAAGTCTCTTTTATTATAGCTTCATTTTATTCGTATCTTAAGTCACTTTTGGAGAGTGTTGGCAAGCTGGGATCTCATGTTCCACAGCTTGCAACTTTGCGTGCCTCAGCTGAAGTTCCCAATTATGAAAAGAAAATCAAACCCAAAGTTGGCTAGAAAAGTTGGAGCTATTTAATATGCTTAGTGTGTTTCTGGACGTTTAAAACCATAAGCAACTAGAATAATCAAGGATCCATCAGCCAAACTTTAGCCCTACTTACTGTGCATGGATTAAATAATCAAGTGAACAATTCTCAGATCTTGACAATAAGGAAGCCCAAACCTCTTCCTTCCGGTTATAGTCGCTCCCAACAACCATGGACTCAAGGACATGGCTGCTCAAGCTAAGCTGCCTGCTCCTCCAATGATCATCGCTGCAGATGGCCCCACAGCTACTAAAGTTATGGCTTCCTCCTCTAACCGCCCTTCAAGCGTCCACCCTTTGTGCATGGACAACCCTTTTGATGACAAGTCTGAAAGGGGTTATGAGGACTTTAATTATTATGTCATTGGAGCCCCCAGCCAAGTTAGGTACACCAGATTGGCTGAACCCTGAAGGAGTAGGTAAAGCCCTTTCCTTCATGAAACCTACTTATTTATGTGCTGAGTACACTGAGGTTATTGATACTGCTAGCAAATCTGACCAGGTTATTGTTTCACTTATCTGACCAATTCATCATGTTCACACCCTACAGTCCATTAAAATTAACTAACTTAAGACAGCTAAAAGGTTTTCCTCTACTCTCCGCCTTAAGGAAGTATTAGCTCACCCCCTAACTTTGGCGGGACCATCACTAAGGTAGAGGTCATTAAGCAAAAATTTCGGGTTGGGGCTATCTTGGACACTGGATCTACCATGAATGTTCTCTCTTGTAAGATGATCAAGAATATTAAGCAGGCTCATGATCTTGAGTGTACTCAGGAGTTTGGAACAGCAGGTCCCAACAACACCCATGCTATTGAATCCAACTCCTTCTTGACTATCAAGATTGGAAAGCTCATCTTGTCAGCTCCTGCTGTAGTCTTGGACAATAACACTTAATACATGCTTATTGGCGCACAGTCTATGATTGAGTATGATGGTATAATCAACATAAAACAGGGCTACCTCTTCCTACTCATCTATGAATTCCCTCTAATACTTAACAATGAAGAATCTAATAAAAAATACTCCTGCATAGTTGTATATCCTTCCTCTGCTTTATCTTTATTCTGCACAACCTCTGTACGCAACACAAAAAAATTGCTCAATTTGGTGGACGCTTCAGAGGGCATTCCCTTTAATCCTTCAGAGGAAATAGTAATCAAGGCTGATGAACAACAGGTGGTTGTTACCAACATACGCTATAGATCCCACGAGCCTGTCTGCTGCACATAACAGGCATTCATAGAGTAAAGTTTTTAGAACACAGGGTGTTGCCAGATGTACTAGATCACGCCTATCAATGACCCAATAATATTTTATTGGGGAACCTATATTAATAAACTCATAAATGTCAAAAAAAACATCAAGAGATAGGAAAGGTCTGCTAATTCCACTCAATGAGATTGACAGCATCCATTTTATTGGGTTGATGTTGGATATGGTTTTACCCACTGACCAGTTGGTGTGCACTCTGGCTAACATCCACATTTAAGATGATTTAACCTCAGATGAGCTTATAAAAAATTTTATTCTCTGTTGGATATCTATGGTGATCTTTTCTCTGAGCTGACATGGATTATTGAATATTAAGGGGTGGAGACACTCCATTGATGTTGGTGATGCCCAACCTATTCAATCTAAACCTTAACATAAGTCAAAGGTTGAAGATCAGCAAACGAGGGTTGAACCCTTGCAGTAATTAGACGCTGGGTTATTAGTACCGTTCCAAAGCCCTTGGGCGTCTCCTCTCTTGCTAATCAAAAAGAATAATGTAGGTCATTGGGTAGTGATGGACTACTGAAAACTGAATAACCTCACTAAAAAAGACAGCTATCAACCCCCCGCATAAATTATGCCCTTGCACAACTCTCCAGCTTAAAAATTCTTCTCAGACATTGATTTTGGCCAGTGGATACTGGAAAATAGATCTTTCTTCCAAAGATCAGGAGAAATGTGCCTATAATTGTAATGAAGGCTTATTTCAGCCTACCCGCCTACCCCCATGGGCTGAACAATGTGCTGGTATCCTTTCAACGTGCAATGGATCAAATTCTGCGGGACTTCAAACTAGACTGTGTGATTTTCTAACTTGATGATATCACCATCTTTTCTGCAGCGTTCATCAATCACCTCGCTCATTTAAAAGAAGTCTTTCAACGCCTGAAAGCTTCTAACATCAAGCTGAAACCATCAAAATGCACCTTCTTTCAAAAAAGCTAGACTTACTCGGACATGACATCTCCCAAGAATGGATCCAACCTTTACAAGATAAGATTGAAGCTATCTCTAAAATTTCTGCCCCTAAGAACCTCCGGGACATCCAGGTATTTCTGTGTATGATGGGTATTGCCATCATTTCATCTCCAAGTTTGCCCAGCTTAGTGAGCCTCTCATCCAACTATAGGCTAAAAACACCCCTTTTTATTGGGGCACAGAACAAGCGGCTGCATTTGAAACGTTAAAGAAATTGCTTCAGCAACGCCCTATCCTACGCCACCCCAACTACGGGAAACCCTTCATATTGTTCACCAATGCCTCAAACTATGCCGTTGGAGCCATCCTGGCCAAATTGGACAGTAATAGCGTAGATCATCCGATCTCCTACTTCTGCAAGATTTTGTCAAAAGCTGAATATAACTACAGTGTTACTGAGAAGGAGTGCCTGGCTGTATTACTAGCTGTTAAAAAATTCCCGCCCTTCCTGTATGGCACTTCATTCACTGTAGTTAATAACCACGTCTCCTTAAAATGGCTATAAAACATGAAGGATCCCACTGGACAGTTGGCCCATTGAGCCCTCAAACTCTAGCATTATGATATTAATATTGAGCACCGAGCTGGGACGCGTCATATGAATGTGGATGGTTTGACTTGGCTGCCTATCCTTCATCTGGACAATAGTGAAGCGGAGAAATTACATATTCTCCTTATGACCCCCAAGGCCTGGGAGAATGAGGATGACTCGTCCAGAAAATGCTAGCATGACACTCCCGCAACACTAAGGTGGAGAGCGGAAAGTTATATAAGAAGGTAGGAGTAAATTGGCTGCCCTATCTGCGACCTTCAGAACAGGTATCGTTGATCTTGGACGCCCACTCCACCCTTGTAATGGTGGAGTGAGGAAGACGTATGAGTGAGGTTAAGGAACAATACTATTGGTTGGCCATCATGGAATCTATTATTGAAGTCTTGGATGCCTGCTTAACCTGTAAAAAGCAATCCCGCTTAAAGACCAAATACTAATACCAACCCACTACCCCTCAGCAACATTTTCATATGATCAGTTTAGAAGTGGTAGGACCTCTACCCCAGACTACCAATGGGAATCGTTACATACTGGTAGGTAATGACCACTTCACAAAATGGAT
>JAKSZP010001821.1:0-67199 GCA_022478985.1 Massospora cicadina
CTGCGCCAATATCTACAAGAAAGTCAGAAATGGTTAAAAATATTAGTTGGTCAACTATGTCAGGCAAACAGCTAGTAAGAATTAGACTGGCCTGCCAGCCTAGGTGCCAAAGCACCCGAATGGCAAACCAGAATGCCAAAGTCACTGCTGCTGGTATGAAGGATATGGAACTGGAAAGGAATTTCCCCAATAACTGTCAGTGAGCCAGAATCTCATACAGGCACATAATAAAGTACCAGATGAGTATGGCCCTTAACCCTGAGGGGAGTGTGAGGGTCAGCAGAAAAGGCGGTTTGTTTTCCAACATAAAGAACTAGATTTTAGAAGGGTTTTTAATGGAAAATTTAAGAAAGGAAAATTGACCAGCAATTTTCTCAGTGCGATGTGACTGATAAAATAGTGGTCAATTTAGAGAGGAAACAAGCTGGGATCAGGTCCTGCAAGTTCAACCTAACTGGCAAATTGTTTGGAAATGGGTAACAGATAAGTTAACTGGGAACTGACATCAAAAAATTTGGTGGCAGGCTGAGTTGCTGTCAGTTTGACCTCAAATGTCTAAACTGAGGCTCAGATATGTTTCTGATGGTTGGCGCAATGGCATTTGGCCTGACAAGCAGCGGGAATCCCCCAAGGCCACCCCACATAGGGGCGGTCCCATTTGGTTGGGAACGGGTTTGGGACACCCAACCCACCCATGCCCGGTCACTGGGCTGTTCGTTTGGTCAAGAGCATTACATTGGCTGCAATGCCCAATTTTCCAGAAGGGAGCTTTGAACCCTCATCAATGGTGTCCAATGCTATTACCTGCCCATTGGGGATCATCCCCAACAATTTCATAGGGGGGTTGATTTTTTTGATCATAGCATTAGCCAAATTGAAACTGTTGGTGATTCTGGCTGATGGGGAAGACTTCATCCCTTTCTGACTACATGGAATCTGACAATTGGTCTGACTCCCACTTGATTTTAGGTCAATTGGTTTCATTTCAGCAATTTCAATACAGATTTTCCCAATTAACTGTACCAGTTCTGCTGAGGTGAGTGTGGGCACCGGGGAAGGGATTTGAAGTGGAAGAGCTGTTACCCAGCACTTGTCTACCATGTGGGCGAGGTCGCCCTGGGTAATGAGGGGTACAGTCACCTTATTCAATACCTTCTTACATGGGAATGGTAAAAGGGCCTAATCAACAGACAGGGGACGTTCCCTGGGACTTGTACCAAAGCTGACTATTGCTACTACTTCCTCTGTTAAAAATTGGGTCTTAGAAGGAGGTGATGTGATGATAAAGGCTATGCACATTTGTCACATTGCCTTAATTCCTCTTTATGGATAAAAAGTCTTTACCTGAGGATCCTAGGGACTTAGAAGATTGGAAATTGGCAGATCTCATGGTTTATACAGCTGTTGAAAAGTTTTGAAGTTTTAAATGGCTAATTTATTGCTTAATGATCAGAATGGAATCATGTTCAAACAAATAAATATAAATATGAAAGAGTTTGTCTAACATCTTGATTTTTCACTTAGCGTTTAAAAAGTTCCAGAATAGGCCAGTGAAATTTCAGAAACCTTATAATCTGCCATACCTACCCCAAACCCATGAGGTTCACAGCAGTGACTAATCCACTGCCCCTATAAATAAGCTTAATTAATGTCATATAATATAACTTTGCCTTCTAAAAATCAAATAAAAAATAAAATTTCAAATGACTTTTTAAATATTGTAATCATCTAAATTTTGGAATGCTTTGATATCTGGCACTAGAGACATCATGGAGTATAGCTTAGAGCTTAGAAAGGCCTTTTTTAACTTTTCTTTCTCATTGCAATCACTATTGCAACCTATTCAATTCAAGACTGAATCTAGTTTGATAATCTCACAGAGGAGATTAGTCTGCGCCCATGTCAGGGAGCAGTTGGGCAAGCAAGGTAAGAGGAGCAGGTGGAAGGCCCGCGGCCTCCAACGTTCAAAAACGCCCCAGAGAATCCGGCGGAATAGACAAAAATCTTAAATAACCAGCGGTCACAATTTCCCCAGAGATACTCGCGTGGCAAGCACGATGCAACCAGTACATCAACACGCCACACTCCCAGCCACTTTTGTTGGTGGAATTCGGAGTCCATGTGTATCTGGATATCCAAAAAATGGCCTTATGGGAAAAATTTTGTGAAGATATACACAAAGTTTTCCTGACCGCGGTGTACGTTGCACCTCACTCCATGTTGTGTGGTTGGCTGGACCTAGGTTTTGAAAGCAAAAAAGCAGCAGATGAGGCTGCAGCGGTGCGCATAGTGGTTGACCTCCCTGAAGGGCAACAGGTTGTCAAAACCAAATGCACCAGATGGACAAAATCAAACCAAATTTTCCTCACGTTTGACTTTTGCCTACTACTGTAAAACGTGACATTTTGGAACAACACCTGAAAGATGGTCTCGCCATATATGGCGAAATACAATCTTTCAAAATGCAACGCTTCACACTGATGCCAAACCTGCGCACTGGCAAAGCCATCGCAGTTCTGACCCCAACTGAGGAGATCGCGAAGGACCTAACCCAGATCCTGCACTCCAATTTTATTGATATCGCAGGGCATACCACCCACCCATTCCAGGTGACCGTGGACAGTGCGCCCCCCATCTGCACCCACTGTGACACATTTGGACATAAGGCGCATGCATGCCCCATCAAGGAGGGCGTCACATTCCAAGAGCACCCCTCGGTGGCCATGGCCAGTGGAGAGGCGCACTATGAACCAACCGCAAGCACCAAGGAGGCTTTCCCATGAGGAGCACAAGGCTGCTACCTATTGGTAAAGCCTATCTCCCCGCAGGAGCAGAAGAAGGCCAAGCAGGCCCATAGGGCTGCAGCCAAGGAAGCGGCCAAGGCCACCACTGCTATCCCATACTCACAACGCCAGGAGGACATGGAGACCTTCGCGGCAGAAGCAACTCAGGAATCCATCATCCAATCAGATTGGGAAGCCCATGCTGAGCAGGCCACTCAATCCGAGGATCCAATGGGAGATTTGATCTCAACCAATCGTTGCACCCAAGCTCCGATCAAAAATTGACTTGGGACCTATCCCAACTGAAAAGAATTTTTGACCCACTTGATGGTGCACCGAAGTCATCCGCACCGCAAAATAATGTCCGACATCGAGAAAACAAAAGCGAAGGCCAAAGCCAGTGTGACTCTTTCCACAAAAATCAACAAAAACTCCAATAGCGTTATTGCTAACACCCGCAATGCTGTGAAAGCCTGTGAGGACCAAAGAAGAGGCTGGTGGGCCTGGGGGCCCACCCCTCACCTAAGGTGCGATGGGGGAAACCTTCACTCTAGGGACATTGAATATTGCAGACTCAAGGCCTCCCCATCCGGGCTAGGAAACTGAGTTTTTTACAACACAATTTACCCGTGGATATCCTGGCCATCCAGGAGTCCCACTGTCCATGAGGTTTTAAGGCTTGGAAAACAATGCTCCTCCCATCCCTATCCTTTTGGTTGAAGCACTGTGGGGTGCTAATTAGGAAAAATAATTTTTCAAATTCACATCCTCAGAAACATTACTAAATGGCTGAGTGCTCATCGTCACCTTCTCGTGGGCTGATGTAGCACATGCAATTGTCAACATCTATGCCTAAACGGTGCACATGAGCGTCAGGAATTTTTCTCATTGGTCAAATCCCTTCTGCTACCCCCTGATTCTTTCCTAGTCGGTGACATGAACTGTTGGCTAACCTCACCAACGGACTGGTGGCCCCCTCACCCCATGCCCCACAGGGTCACGTAGAACTACACATTCTAAAGGCCACCCTTAGGTTAATGGATGCACTGCCGTGACATGCCCCACTGCTCAAAAATATGACGCATCCCCACATCCACAACAGTTAATTAAGGTCCATGACCCGCATGGACCTTATTCTAATGCCGGCGAAATTCCAACCCCATCTCCCACTTCAAAACAACAAAAATAGAATTCTCTGACCACCGACTGGTCTCAATAACCTACCACCTACCAGTCACAGTTGCTAAGGCCCCACATTGGTGCAAAATACGCCCCCCAAGCTCGCGTTGCCAGGATTTTCCACATGGGTGGAAGAGGCAACTTTGGCAAAATTGTTTGTTGCACCATTTTGCGCAGACCCCAATTCCACATGGGCAACTTTAAAAGAGGACACCATCCGCCACTATCGCCATCTCTCCTCCAGATGCTCACGATCCATATTGGCGGTTATCTCGCGCGCTCTGGCAGAATTGGCCCACTTGGAGTCCAATATTCCAGCTACAGGATACAGCCCTGCATGGGGCTGGAAGTGGGCAGAGGCAGCTGCCCACCTCAACACTCGAAAGGCAACACAAACATCAGGTTTGTGTCCAATACAGGGCCACCCGCATCACTAAAGGTGACAAGTGCACCACATACTTCTTCAAAAAAATTTTGCACCACGCCAGGCATTGGCCTACACACAGGTGTGAAGATCAGATAATTCCATTGTGGACACACTGGCCGAAGTGGCAATTGAAATGCAAAAATATTACTCTGAGTTACACCGAGCTGAACCAATTCAGCTGGCCGAAATGGCAGAATTTCTTAACTGAGCTCATATTTGCTCCTTTTTCTGATACCGGAAATAATGAATTTAATTACTCCGAATGAATTATGGACAGCCATTCACGGTGCGCCAAACTGAAAATGCCCAGGCCCAGATGGCATTCCATATGAGTTCTACAAAAAATATTTCAAATATATATCCCCATTGCTGCTAGCCTCACTCAACCAAAGCCTGTTGGAAATGCGCCTCCTACCAGGAGGACATGAGGCCTTTACTGTCACACTCTACAAGAAAGAGGATAAGCTTGACTTAGCCAACTGGCGCCCCATTTCTCTAACAAACACAGACACCAAAATTTTAACCAAAATCATGGCTAACCGTTTAGGGACTGTAGCATCTGCCACCATCTCCCCAGAACAATTTGGTATCATCCCCAGAAGGTCGATTTGGGATAACGTGCACTCCGTGGCTAATGCATGTCAGTCCACAGCCTCAGGAGCACTGGTATTCTTGGACCAACAAAAGGCCTATGATAGAGTAAACTGGGAATACCTAAGGCCTGCCTCCATCAATTCTGCCTACCCCCCATTTCATAAACTGGGTGATTCTGCTCACAGAATCTGCAACAATGGCAGTGCGTGGCCCAGGCTTCCTAATGGAAGTAGTCTGCCCTCAAAGGGGCTTGTGACAAGGAGACCCCCTCAGCCCACTCTTATACAACTTCAGCCTTGACCCACTACTGCGAAATGTGAATGCCCAACTCACTGGGGTTCATGTACCAGGCTTACCCAGTCAAGATGATGGCATTTGCAGATGACTGTGTGGAGTGGGTGTCTAATAATAAAGATGCACGCGCACTTGAAGCCCTCATCCAGGAATATTCCTGGGTAAGCAACGCGGCACTGAACGCCTCCAAAAATGAAATCATCCTCCTTGGTCAGTTTCAGAACTGCTGGGCCCTAGCAATTAGTTCCCAACCCAGCCCATCTGCTCGCCCACGCCCACGCCTTACTAACTCAACACACACCACCCACTGGTGCTCCCCTTCGTGCCACGTCCTACCATAGGACTGGTGCGCCATCTGGGCGTGTGGATGGAGGCAGGCGGATATGCGTCAGCAGTAATGGAGTGCCGTATACTGGACAACGTGACTAAGCGAATCGCCTCTCTCAGAGCCCACCCTACTACCCTCACTGGCAGGGTTGTTCTAGCCAACTCTATGCTCCTATCCAAAGTCTGGTTTGGAGCCCACGCCATCCCCTTCTCCCCAAGCTTCTTCAAATCCCTGCATGCCTTACTGCAAGGATGGCTTTGGTCAGGCCGCCCTCCACCAGTACGGCTAGAGGTCATGTTTGGCCCTCATCATCAAGGTGACATGGGCCTTCTTGACTTCAAAGCCCATGCTGCCAAGATCCTGGGCACCTGGATCGCAGCCATCACCACTCCTACACTCCCATCCCAACACTGGTCCCGCGCAGCCCGCTCCAACTTCTCCCAAGCCTTGGGCCTCAACAATCCATCAAACCCCCACTCCCTGATGAAATACCTCGCATCACACACATCAGCCACAGGTCCTCACGGGACCAAAACCCACTACAAACGAATCCTACTCTCCATGCGAAGCGCAGAGTGGATAATTCGTATTAATGGACATACAACCTGAAGAGGCCACCCCTCTTCTCAGTTCACACAAGAGGTACAGGGGCTACCCATCCATGTGGCGCGATCCCCATTCAGCCCCATGTCCTATCCAGGGTGGACTACCTGGACATGATGGACATCCCTTATTCCACTGAGACCCAAAAAGCTATCTGGTAATACGCACACCATCCTCTGTTGCAGCCTCAAGTCTGCTCCCATGTGTGGCGCTGCCTGAGGTGGGTGTATCGTACAGCTGAGCGCTCTAACACTTTACACTCATCCTGTGTCGTGTGTGGCCAGTATGGAACGCTGTTCCACCGCCTGGAGAAGTGCCCCACCTCTAAAGTAATATGGCGCGAAGTTCAACATCTGCTGGGCCAGGATCAAACGCATTCCTTCAGTCTATCAAGAGATATGTTTGCTCTATCATGGCCTCCTCCCTTCCACCCTCCCTCCATGCTCTGGTGGTTGCAATCGCCATGTGGACCATCCACACGATCGTCTTAGATGCCATTGCAGGCTCCACCCCCACCCTCCCAGAAACTGTCCACAGATTCTGGTCTCATTTGGTGGACCACTTCCAAGCATGGATGTTTGGATACCTCCCACCGCATCGCTGACAGCTGGTCTCCTCCTGGTTCCCAGTCTGGTTCATCAAATCAGACCCCTTCCTCCACACGTGCTCAATAGGGACTACAGCCCCTTCACACGTCCCCCCCCTCCCCATAAGTGGCGTTCCCGCTGGCAACAAGAGATAGCATCGCTTCTCTGGGGTGCCTCCCCTGGTACTAAGTTTGTCTTTCCTGAGTCATATTCAGAAGTGTCCATGCCATGGTCGGCCTTCCCCGCAATAAATTTAAAGAAAGGCCTTTCTTACATGCATTAGCTCCCTAGGCATGAGATTTAACTTCTTACATTTAGTTTATGACTCTCTTTAAAGATGGGTACTCTTTATAAGATGCCAATTTAGTCAACTAACCTGAAATTTTATATATGGTGCTTTATACTGTTTGGGGGCTCTGATTGTAGCCCTGTTAGCAAACCTCACCCAGCAATTATTGAAAGATAGTGTACATCACACTTTTATCCAAGCTTGGTGCAATTCCTTCAAATTGTATATTACCTTAGTTACTTTCAAACAGTAGTTTCCTTTAATTTGATTTATTGCAGGGAAGGCCGACCATGGGACGGACACTTCTGAATATGACTCAGGAAAGATAAACTTAATACCAGGGGAGCCACCCCAGAGAAGCGATGCTATCTCTTGTTGCCAGCAAAAACGCCACTTATGGGGAGGGGAGGGAACGTGTGAAGGGGCCGTAGCCACTATTGAGCACATGTGGAGGAAGGGTCTGATTTGATGAACCAGACTGGGGAACCAGGAGACCAGCTGTTGGCGACGCGGTGGGAGATATCCAAACATCCACGCTTGAAAGTGGTCTACCAAATGAGACTGGAATCTGTGGACAGCTTCTGGGAGGGTGGGGATGGAGCCAGCGATGGCATCCAAGACAATCGTGTGGATAGTCCACATGGCGATTGCAACCACCAGAGCATGGAGGGAGGGTGGAAGGGGGAGGCCATTGATGAAGCAAACATATCTCTTGACAGACTGAAGGGATGCGTTTGATCCTGGCCTAGAAGACGTTGGACTTCGCGCCATATTACTTTAGAGGTGGGGCACTTCTCCAGGCGGTGGAACAGCGTTCCATACTGGCCACACATGACACAGGATGAGTGTAAAGCATTAAAGCACTCAGTTGTACGATACACCCGCCTCAGGCAGCGCCACACATGGAAGCGGATTTGAGGCTGCAACAGAGGATGGTGTACGTATTTCAAGATAGTTTTTTGGGTCTCAGTGGAATAAGGGATGTCCATCATGTCCAGGTAGTCCACCCTGGATAGGACTTGGGGTCGAATGGGGATCACGCCATCATGGATGGGTAGCCCCTGTACCTCTTGTGTGAACTGAGGAGAGGGCGGCCTCTTCGGGTTGTATGTCCACTAATATGAATTCTCCACTCTGCGCTTCGCATGGAGAGTAGGATTCGTTTGTAGTGGGTTTTAGTCCTGTGAGGACCTGTGGCCAATGTGTGTGATGCGAGGTATTTCATCAGGGAGTGGGGGTTTGTTGGATTGTTGAGGCCCAAGGCTCAGGAGAAGTTGGAGCAGGCCGCGCGGGACCAGTGTTGGGATGGGAGTGTAGGAGTGGTGACGGCCGCGATCCAGGTGCCCAGGATCTTGGCAGCATGGGCTTTGAAGTCAAGCAGGCCCATGCCACCTTGATGATGAGGGTTAAACATGACCTCTAGCCATACTGGTGGAGGGCGGCCTGACCAAAGCCATCCTTGCAGTAAGGCATACAGGGATTTGAAGAAGCTTGGGGAGAAGGGGATGGCGTGGGCTCCAAACCAGACTTTGGATAGGAGCATAGAGTTGGCTAGAACAACCCTGCCAGTGAGGGTAGTAGGGTGGGCTCTGAAAGAGGTGATTCGCTTCGTCACGTTGTCCAGTATATGGCACTCCATTACTGCTGACGCATATCCGCCTGCCTCCATCCACACGCCCAGATGGCGCACCGGTCTTATGGTAGGACGTGGCACGAAGGGGAGCACCAGTGGAGCGGTGTGTGTTGAGTTAGTAAGGCGTGGACGTGGGCGAGCAGATGGGCCGGGTTGGGAACTACTTGCTGGGGCCCAGCAGTTCTGAAACTGAAAAAGGAGGATGATTTCAGTTTTGGAGGCGTTCAGTGCCGCGTTGCTTACCCGGGAATATTCCTGGATGAGGGCTTCAAGCGCGCGTGCATCTTTGTTATTAGACACCCCCACCACGCAATCATCTGCAAATGCCATCATCTTGACTGGGGTTTGGCCTGGCACATGGACCCCAGTGAGGTGGGCATTCACATTTCGCAGTAGTGGGTCAAGGCTGAAGTTGTATAAGAGTGGGCTGAGGGGGTCCCCTTGTCGCAGGTCCCTTTGAGGGTGGACTACTTCCGTTAGGAAGCCTGGGCCACGCACTGCCATTGTCACAGATTCTGTGAGCAGAATCACCCAGTTTATGAAGCAGGGGGTAGGCGGAATTGATGGAGGCAGGCCCTAAGGTATTCTCAGTTTACTCTATCATAGGCCTTTTGTTGGTCCAAGAATACAAGTGCCCCAGAGGCTGTGGACTGACATACATTAGCCACAGAGTGCACGTTATCCCAAATTGACCTTCTGGGGATGATACCAAATTGTTCTGGGGAGATGGTGGCAGATGCTACAGTCCCTAAACGGTTAGCCATGATTTTTGTTAAAATTTTGGTGTCTGTGTTTGTTAGAGAAATGGGGCGCCAGTTGGCTAAGTCAAGCTTATCCCCTTTCTTGAATAGTGTGACAGTAAAGGCCTCATGTCATTTTGGTAGGAGGCGCATTTCCAACAGGCTTTGGTTGAGTGAGGCTAGCAGCAATGAGGATATATATTTGAAATATTTTTTGTAGAACTCATATGGAATGCCATCTGGGCCTGGGCATTTTTGGTTTGGCGCACCGTGAATGGCTGTCCATAATTCATTCAGAGTAATTAAATTCATTATTTCCGGATATTGGAAAATGGTGCAAATATGAGCTCAGTCAAGAAATTCTGCCATTTCGGCCAGCTGAATTGGTTCAGCTCGGTATAACTCAGAGTAATTTTTGCATTTCAATTGCCACTTCGGCCAGTGTGTCCACAATGGAAGTATCTGATCTTCACACCTGTGTGCAGGCCACGCTCTGGCGTGGTGCAAAAAATTTTTTAAAGAAGTATGCAGTGCACTTGTCACCTTTAGTGATGCGTGTGGCCCTGTATTGGACACAAACCCAATGTTTGTGTTGCCTTTTGAGTGCGTTGAGGTGGGCAGCTGCCTCCGCCCACTTCCAGCCCCATGCAGGGCTGTATCCTATGGCTGGGATGTTGGACTCCAAGTGGGCCAATTCTGCCAGTGTGCGCGAGATAACCGCTGATGTGGCTCATGAGCATCTGGAGGAGAGGTGGCGATAGTGGCGGATGGTGTCCTCTCTAAAAGTTGCCCATGTAGAAATGGGGTCCGCGCAAAATGGTGCAACAAACAATTTTGCCAAAGTTGCCTCTTCCACCCACGTGGAAAATCCTGGTGATGCGAGCTCGGGGGGCAGATTTTGCACCAATGTGGGGCCTTTGCAACTGTGATGGGTAAGTGGTATGTAATTGAGACCAGTTGGTGGTCGGAGAACACCATTTTCGTTGTTTTGAAGTGGGAGATGTGGGGTTGGAATTTCGCCAGCATTAGAATAAGGTCGATGCAGGTCATGGACCTTAATTGGCTGTTTTTGTGGGGATGCATTATGTTTTCGAGCAGTGGGGCATGTCGCGGCAGCGCATCCATTAACCCAAAGGGTGGCTTTTAGAACGTGTAGTTCTACATGACCCTGTGGGGTGTGGGGTGAGGGCGGCCACTGGTCCGTTGGTGAGGTTAGCCAACAGTTCATGTCGCCAACTAGGAAAGAATTGGGGGGTAGCGGGAGGGATTTGACCAATGAGAAAAATTCCTGATGCTCATGTGCACCATTTGGGACATAGATGTTGACGATTGTGTACGCAACATCAGCCCATGAGAAGGTGACAACGAGCACTTGGCCATTTAGGAATGTTTCTGAGGATGTGAATTTGAAAAAATTATTTTTCTGAATTAGCACTCCACAGTGCTTCGACCAAAAGGATAGGGATGGGAGTAGCATTGTTTTCCAAGCTTCCTCAGAACCTCATGGACAGTGGGACTCCTGGATGGCCAAAATATCCACGGGTAAATTGTGTTGTAAAAAACTCAGTTTCTAGCCTGGGATGGGGAGGCCTTGAGTCCGGCAATATTCAGCATCCCTAGAGTGAAGGTTTCCCCATCGCACCTTAGGTGCAAGGGGGTGGGCCCTGGGCCCACCAGCCTCTTCAAGGTCCCCATGGGCTTTCACAGCAGCGCGGGTGTTAGCAGCAATGCTATTGGGGTTTTTGTTAATTTTTGTGGAAAGAGTCATGTTGGCTTTGGCCTTCGCTTTTTATTTTCCTGACATCGGATGAATTTTTTGCAGTGTGGATAAGTTTGGTGCACCATCGAGCAGGGCAAAAAAATTTTTTTCAGTTGGGATAGGTCCCAAGTCAGTTTCAACTGGAGCTTGGGTGCAGCAATTGGGTGAGATCAAATCTCCCATCAGATCCTCAGATTGAGTGGCCCGCTTGGCATGGGCCTCCCAATCTGATTGGGTGATGGATTTCTGAGTCGCTTCCGCTGTGAAGGTCTCCATGTCCTCCTGGCGTTGTGAGTATAGGATGGTGGTGGTGGTCTTGGCCGCTTCCTTGGCTGCGGCCCTATGGGCCTGCTTGGCCTTCTTCCACTCCTGCGGGGAGATGGGCTTTACCAATAGGTAGCAGCCTTGTGCTCCCTATGGGAAAGCCTCCTTGGTGCTTGCAGTTGGTTTGTAGTGCGCCTCTCCACTGACCATGGCTGCTGAGGGGTGCTCTTGGAATGTGACGCCCTCCTTGATGGGGCATGCATGCGCCTTGTGGCTGAACGCATCACAGTGGGTGCAAATGGGGGCGCGCTGTCCACGGTCACCTGGAATGGGTGGGTGGTATGCCCTGCGAATATAATAAAAGTGGAGTGCAGGATCTGGGTTAGGTCCTTCGCGATCTCCTCAGTTGGGGTCAGAACTGCGATAGCTTTGCCGGTGCACAGGTGTGGCATCAGCGTGAAATGTTGCATTTCAAAAGATTGTATTTCACCATATATGGTGAGACCATCTTTCAGGTGTTGCTCCAAAATGTCACATTTTACTGTAGTAGGCAAAAAGTCAAATGTGAGGAAAATTTGGTTTGATTTTGTCCATCTGGTGCATTTGGTTTTGATGACCTGTTGCCCTTTGGGGAGGTTGACCACTATGTGCATTGCTGCAGCCTCATCTGCTGCTATTTTGCTTTTGAAACCTAGGTCCAGCCAACCACATGACATGGAGTTAGGTGCAACGTACACCATGGTCAGGAAAATTTTGTGTACATCTTCACAAAATTTTTCCCATAAGGCCATTTTTTGGATGTCCAGATACACACAGACTCCGAATTCCACCGATGAAAGTGGCTGGGAGTGTGGCGTGTTGATGTGCTGGTTGCATCGTGCTTGCCACATGAGTATCTCTGGGGAAATTGTGACCACCAGTTTTTTGAGATTTTTTTCTATTCTGCCGGATTCTCTGGGGCGTTTTTGAACATTAGAGGCCACGGGCCTTCCGCCTGCTCCTCTTGCCTTGCTTGACCAACTGCTCCAGACATGGGCACAGACTAATCTCCTCTGTGAGACATCAAACTAGATTTAGTCTTGAATTGAATAGGTTGCAAAAGTGTTTGCAACAAGAAAGAAAAGTTAACAGTAGTTTCCTTTAAATATAAATAATAAACTAAAATAATATTTTCTTTATGATTTTTAATCATCTCATTTTCCAATGTCTTAGACATCTAATAGAAAATCAAACTGGTAGATATAATAAGATTAATTTAGGTGTAAAACTTTTAGTTATCATCTAAGCTATCTAAAGTAGTTCTTATAGTATTATAAATTTAAATTAAGTTTATATATCTATATATATCTTATTTTTATATAACTTGAGGGTGGAAGGTGAGTCAGTAGGGCATACAGATAGTAACCTGAAGGTTACAGGTTCAATTTCACCCTTCACATATTGATCAGGGTGCCAGATGAAGGAAGGTATTGGTGGTTAGTAGGTCTAATGACACAAAAACCTTATCCATGATGTAACCAGAGAAATTTGAGTTCCAATCTGGAGGAGGAAAACTTTCTTTGATGGATTTGACCCTGCTCAGGTTTCATGTCAATGTTTTTTCTTTTGGTTATATCTGTACCCTGATCAGCTTGCCTCAAATAGACACTTACTTTATATAGCTTATAAGTTTAGGCAGAAGCTAAATATATTATCTTGTATATCTAAGATGGGCTGACTTGGGGATAATATCACACCAATTTTAAAAGATAAAAGGGTAATAATGTAAAAAGAAGAAGATAATCTCAGTAAATCTCTATTAGAACATTATAATAATGCAGAAACTATATGGATTGCATTGCTATTTGCTGTCTTGTTTGGAGCACTATGCCCAATGCCAACACAGTGATAATTATCATACCCAAATTCATCTATTGGGATTTAAATGGGGGGCAATGGTCACTGAGCCCATGTTTTACCACTGGAGCACTATCCCCATATATACAATCATATAATTATAAATCTCTATATAAAGAATATAATTTGAACTTTACTACAGAATAACTATTTAATAAACTGATACTTTAAATTAAATTCACTTATATATTTACTTGATAATAAGATTTTGAGATTTTAAAAGAAAAAGTAATCTAATTATAAGTTAGAAATTAAATTTAGACTTTTTAAATTGTATACAAAAAGAGTTGAAAGCTGGTTCAAACTTTATGACTCTTTTTTATAAGACTGATGCTACTTTAACTAAAAAATTAAGAACTTTTTATTCAACTAAATTAGCTGATGTCTTAAGAGAAGTAACTTGTAACCTAATATGCAAGAAAATTAAGGTCATAGATAATTCAGTAGAACTGGTAATCTGTTCTAGATGATCTGCCCTAAATCCTATTATACAAATTTTATAGCAATAACTTGATTTTTTTACTTATTTTTTCTTCTTTTTTAAATTTAAATAAATCATATAATTTCAAGAATCCCTTACAAAGAGTAATTTATTAATATATAGGTTAAATCAAGTTTGTTACAAAAGTAAAATTCTGTTAAAATATTAAAACAAACAGTATTAGTTTAATAGATATAGAGTCATCTAAATAATGATTAATCTATAGAGCTTGAGTTTCTTATTAAAGCAAGTTGATTATACTAAGTTGTCTATTAACTGCCAGTTAGCTTTGAGATAGTCTCAAGTTGACTATTGTTAATATGAAGAAGCTTCAAGTACTAAAACTGACATCCTTCTTTTTTATCAAACTTTTATATAAGCTCAATAAATTTAATTTCGTCTGTGTAACTTTTTATTTAACAAGTGAGCACAAATTTTCCATACTCAAACTCTATCTGTTAAGTTATACAAACTATAATGCGCTTATCACTGTTACTTTCTACCTTGTTTATCTTTCTATTAAACTGAACCAAAAGTTATTGTCCATTAAACTATACAATGGAAATATTGTTAGAAAATACATATTTTGCCCATAAAGTTTATTTTAGGGAATAATATGATCTATTTTTTAATCATTTATCTCTTAACTCTAAACTCAAATACTGTTTAAATATATTTTGATTTTTCATTAGTGATCTCAACATCTTACTTTTTATCTTTATCTATTACAATACTAGAATAGAGTGCTAATATAAAATAGTGTACTTCTCACAGACCTATTTAATAAAAATTTAGTTTTGAATCGTTATCCTATAAAGCAAACTTTAGAGCCCGAACATCTCACATAGCCTATTGACATGACAATAAGAATATATATGTATGCCAGCTATAACATATTTCAGTATTTTTGTTTAAATTACCTTAATACTTCAGGAAACACGGACATGTGATTGATCATTACAATCAAAAACTTTGTTTACTTTAGATGAGTTTTTGTGGCAGGACAATAAATGATTAAATTTGCCAAGGGGAAATGATAACTTGGCTTTAACTAAGTAGATATGACCTCAATACTTTTAATCAAAGAACGAACATTTCTTGAAATAGAATAAAAGAGAATAAAATAAATATGTATTTTTTAATTTTTTTTAACAAATATAAAAAATGATTCAGATATAATTATAAACTGTACACTTAGTTTATATGAGTAACCAAGACCAAGACATGACTTAGAATTTCGACATAGAAGATGATGCACTTAAGATCAAGTTATCAATGTCGCAAATAGCTATTTGCATAATATAATGTTTCAAGGCTTTTTTTACTATTCTCACAGCAGTTTTAATTACATTTTTTCGCAAAAACTTTTACATTTTCATATATTCTTTTAATACTTTCCGTTTCTTTTAAAAATCTATAAAGCATTTTAATTTTTTATAAATCTTATTTTAAGATGTGATGTCCTTGTTAATTTAGAAAACTCAAGTTTTTTAACGAACAATGTAAGAATTCATCAGGCTAATATTCTATGAGATTACTTTGCCGAGTATATTTATAATTTTATTCTTATCACCATATAATGTTATGCTAAACCCAATTGAATATAGTTTCTCAAAAATTACTAGTATATCTAAAAGAAATCTTGAAGAAGGTTATAATGACGAACTTAAACAACATATATTTGATTCAGTTGTTAGATAACTAGTAAAGATCTAAAAGGATACTATAGACATATGAGAAACAATTGCTTTAAAGCTATAGCTTACGAAGAATTTTTATAATAAAAAAGTTATTTTTTCTTTTTTCGCGAAAATTCTGGAACTACGCTGTGAAAATAGTAAAAGATTATGTGAAAATACTAAAAACGCTGTAAAAATAGTAAAAAAATGCAATATCTGTAAAAAACGTCGTGAAAGTCTATATATAAGCTCGTTTCCCATATAATTATGTTAAAATATAAATTTCAGTACAAACCTCATTTATGAAAGATTATAATAACTAGAAAATATACTTACTGGTTCAAACGCATTTATATATAACTATATTCAAGACTTAAGGCTTAAAGTATAGAATCTAGAAAAATATCGCAAAATAATGATACTTTATTAAAATCGAACTTATCTAGTAAAAAATATAATAAGGCTTTTGCAGCCTTTCAAAAAAGTTAAAATATTTAGTCTTATAGATTAATAAACAGAAACTGATAAAATTAAAAGCAAAAAAGCTTTAGCAGAAAATAAAAGAAACTAAAAATAATTTATAAAAATAAATTCACTAAAGGATAGTAAAACGTACATAAGAACAGAATTAAGAGCATTATATCTGAAAATCCAGCATGATAAATTTTATGCTGATAATTTAGCCAACCTTTTAAAATATATTCTATAAACAACTCGGAATGATATATTAATAACTATTAATAGTTTAAAAATTAAGTAGTAAGAATAAATATGTAACATAATAAGCCGTAGTTTTTCCAACTTAAAAAACTTTTAAACAAAACAGTTTAAAGATGCATAATCCTCAAAGCATACCCCCAAGTTAGAATTATCTAGTTCTAGTAGTAGGAAGCTTAGTTTTCGCTTTTTCTTGCTTTACAAACCCTTTTTGTATATAGAAACATTTAAGAAAACTTTTTAAACTTAGATTTTGTATGATTTATTTTTCACCCACAATCACGATTTAAAAGATTTTTATCTTAAAAAAGAATCAAATAAAACAAAGAAAAAAATTAAGTGAAGATGTATAAATATATAAGCATATAAACATCAGCGTGGAAGAGAATTTAAAACTTTGCACTTAGATGACAATCTAAACCAGAAAAGCATTTTAACTTTCAGCATAAAGTTTGTGACTAAAAAAATCAATCCACAAAAAGGAACGAAATAAGCAGATTACTTTCCAAACAACTCTTATTCTTTGTTTCTCTTTTCAGAGAATTTCGCGCGAACTTTATCACGTTCATGTCTTCCTTTTGCGATTTGGAGGCGGACCCAGCCAAAAAGTATAATTGCCATTGTAAAAGCAGCAAATGGAGCAGTTAAACGATGCCCACTAAAATATGAATGGTTTGTGTCAGGCATAAAAGTATAGTAAAGTTAAAATTGATTAAAAGCAAGCTCTTCTAGCGTGAGATATTAAATAAAAATTCTTTTATATCAATCTAATAATATGAGATAAAATGCTTATCAAACACCTACTCTAATCAATCAATCCAAAATATGGAAATTATCTAAGGCCACATGACCTTTTGTAATTAGAGTCATAAACCTAACGAATATCAGAATTAGTTAAATTTATTATTCCAGCTTTAATCCGTTTTATCTTATGGCCTTCACATGATTTAAATACTCATTATTTTTAATAAAATGATAGTAAAAAGCCTATTCTAGATCGCTTAATCTTTGAATTATATAGGTCGTTTGTATTTTAAACATCAACTTTATTAGGGTCCAAGTACTTAGAAATAATTCATGACTAGGTGACCCGTGCGAAGACTTCGCATCGCTTCAGGTAATAGGATTCCATATACGACTATCCTATGGATAGTACTTAATCAATAAAAATAGATTATTGCAAATAACAAATGATGATAAACTGGCAAAAACATAATCAAAATAAAATTTTATTTTTTAATTAGTAAACTAATTTTGAAGTTGCAAAAAAATTATCAATAAAAAATTAGTAAATATACAAATATTGTGACACATATTTCAAAATAAAAATGTATTTTTTGTAATTCAAATGCAATAAATATTTTCACATTGTTTGTATATTTACTAATTTTTTATCAAAAATTATGACAACAAACGCTTGCTACCTCAATATTATTGAGGTTAGAATAGTGCTCCACTGCTTTTGCATATGCTGTATTACTTACTTGTTTTAATTTGATTGACACGTTATTTATATATTTATATGTTGTTTATACATTTATTTTTTAGCACTAGTGGTGCCCAACCCAAAAGGGGAGCCGCCACACATCTTTATTTGCAAATGGGCCAAACAAAGGGATTATCATAAATTAAAAAAATTCCTAATATAGCCCCTAGGTTATCAGCCTAGGAAGCCATATCAGAAGGCGAAGAAGCTTTGGGGAAACTTTTGTCCGGCACCCGCTTTAGTTCTTTATACATTTATTTTATTCTATTTTATTCTATTCAGACTTCAGCACCACCATGACACTTTATATATATAATTTTTTTATAATAAAATTTTTTAAAATATAAGTTTTAAAATATAAAATTTTAACAAAAAACATTAATTTTAAGATATTTACTTATTTTTTTATCATTAGAGAGAAAAATAATCTTCAAAATGGTATCAAATATTAATTTTGATACAGTATTAAGGGAGATATTTCATACCGATAAAAAACACCTTTGAGAAATAATATATATTGATTGTACGGTAAGGGTAAGTTTCAGTTTTAGCAGCTCAGTTGTATTAGTCAATTAATCCATCTAAAAAAATATTTGAGGTGGGTCGACCTTGGGACAGATATACCACACCGAGAATGTTTTCTAGCCAGTACAGGCTTCGAACTCAAAACCTGCACTAGGTGTGGAAGCAGTTTTACCCGCTCAGCTAAACACCCTTTCAATTAGTCCATCTATATAGATTGAGTTTAAAATTTCATATAAAAATATAAACCTTATAGTTTTTTTAGTACTAGATGGTCCCATAAACCTTATAGTTTTATTAGCAACTTATTTTTAAAATGCATTGGCTCTATATGCCTAAAGATAATTATATCACATTTCTTTCTACTCCATTGCACTTTCAAGCATAGTTTAAAAAATGAAAAGTAAAGTGAAATTAACAACTCCATTGGGTTGGGACCATCTAGTACTAAAAAAGAAATTAACAACTCCAAAGGGAGGATACCCCAGTGGTAGAGTATGGACCCTCTACCACTGCCTCCCGAGTTCGATCCCAGTAATGGACTTTGGGTAGGGGATGATTTTGACTGTGTTGGTTTTGCATGCCAATGCCCCGAACTGAGATAGTGAATAGCAATGGTGGTCCATGGAGTTCCTGGCCTATCATACGCTGCGCATGGAGGTTTTCCGGGTTTTATCCTCCTTTCCCATTTTCTTCATTTCCCTAATCGGTGCGGTATCATCCCCAGGTTGGCCCACCTCAAATAAAATTTAAATTTAAACTAACTCCAAACTTCTACCACCCCATTCAACCCTGATATCCTTGGCTCCCCTGCCAGATGCTTCAGTGTGGTGCAGTGGTGTAACCCTTCTAGTATTTTCTTCCCCAAAAATATATTCAGATTAGCTTGTCCAGTATTCTAAAATCCTCAGGTTGATTTGTTTCTCCCAAGAATATTGACCTCTACCTCACACATTCCCAGATGGTGCCTTATAGTTGTAAGCTATAGGGAACAACCCTTATAGCTAAATTTTGAGGAATTCCTATATCAAACCAAGAAGTGGAAGAAGCTAGCAGCTTTTCCTCTTATCACCCTGGGTAATTTATCCATGTAGTATATAAGAAGTAGATAGTAGTGCATCCTCTGAGAATTGCACCTCTTCCTTTTCTGTTCACTACCCAAGATTTGGTGAGGAAAATTCAGGGGGTGTGTCAGGAGATAGCAGTAGTCAAAAGCTATCACCAGTAGAAGGTGAGCAGTGATTATCCCTGAGAGGTTCTCTCTGAAAGCTTGGATTCTGCTAGCAGGAATAGATTGGTAGTCAGTGAAGTTAATATCATAGTTAAATATTATAATAGTGGGAGTAGATTATAAGGATAAGGAGGAGATGGGCCCAGTCAGAGGAGTTAAGTTGGGTGCCCACCATGACCTTAGATATACTGTAGATAAATATTAGGTTAAGGCCAAGCAAATTCAATTTTATCCCCAGGAATCATGTGATAGGGGCTAAACATTATATTGACAGAATTTGAATTTACCAGTTATAGTTTAAATGATAAAATTTCATTACATTTTATTTCTAAATATAGATTGGATTTATCTACCAAATTTTTGATTGCAGATGATGGTGGGATTTTATTAAAATCAAAGTCTCAAGTTTGGGCATATTTGAGCTACAAAACTACTATCAGTTGCAGTTTCATTATGTTAGCCAGAGCTATTTCCAAGCCAGCAAAGTTATCAAGGCCCAGATTTTCCAAATTTTATTAGTTTAGTTTTGCCCTGACCAATCCCTTTATTAGTCAACTCTTACAATAAAGTACCTTGGTTTATTTATATTTATTTTATACTAAGAAACCTTTTGTTGAACTTAAGGAATACCTCCCTAGGGTGGTATCCCAGGCTTTTTCTATTAATGATGTAGTTGTGAATATTATTGTGGGTGCATGCGCCTTATTTTTATTGACAGGTCTTTTTTGGGGAATTATAAATATTTGCTTCATATTAGATGAAAACCCTTTATTATTTTTTGTATTAAAAATAATTTTGTGTGGGGTTTTCTCCTGGTGGTGATGGAGTGCATTAGTTGTGCTCTGTGGTCCAATGCTTCTGAACATGCTGTTATCATTAATTTTGGTAGTGAGTCAGCTTGGCGTTTCTTTTTGTACTGCCCACAGTGCAACTCCTCCCTTTCTACAGGTACTTGATGGGTTTGGATCATTCTAGGCCCTGTTACTTTGTGTCATGGAAATGGCAGAAGAAATTTAGACCAGCCTGCCAGTCAAGATGCTTGAGCACCCAAAAGGCAAGCTGAAATGCTAGGGGCATTGCCAACCGTGCAACTTGATATGGAGCTGAGAAGTGTGATGCAACACAGTGGTAGCATAACAGCAAGGTAAGGATTACTCATTGGATCCAATTGGCAACAGAGGGAGCCATGGTGACCAAAAGAATTGGTAATGTCCACCCAAAATGCGGGGTGATGGACCACCAGAGAAATGCCATCAGGGATGCAGTAAAAGGGGAAAAATAACAGATAAAATTTCTTTTTGGTAGAATTTTATTGAGAAAGGAAAGTAAGAAAAATCGACCAACAATCTTCTCAGTGCCTTGCAACTGATTAAATAGTGGTTGATGGGTGAAAACGTGGTTGGGGTCCACAAATTTGGCCTAACTGGCAAATTGGATGGTAGAGGGGGGATTTATTTTTTTGGAACTGTCATTGCAAAATTCGGCGGTGGGCTGAGTCTCTGTCAGTTCAACCTCAAACATCTGGACCAGGGGTTAATTATGTTTCCAACAGTTAGCATGATGGCGTTTGGCCTGACGAGTGACAGGAATCCCCAAGGCCATCCAATATAGGGATGAGACCATTTGGTTGGGAATGGGTTTGGGGCAGCCAACCTGCCCGCGCTTGGTCAATTAACCATTTGTTTGGTTGATAGAGGCCCATCAAATGCAACGCTTGAATTACTATCAGAGGGTTTTGAACTCTCAGCGATGGCACCCAATATTTGTTCTGCTGATTTTGGGGTCAAATCAGAACCATCAGGTGATCCAGCTGATGTTTCATTCTTCATGCTTTTAAAACCATTCAAATTTTGGCCATCAGCCCGATTGCCACCCAAATTGGATCCAACTAATTTCAGTTTGATAATCTCAGCACAGATTTCAATGATTCCCCACAACAATTCTGCCAAGGTGAGTGAGGAAATTGGGGGTGGGATCCAAAGAGGATGAGCTGTCACCCATCACTCGTCAACTATGTGGGCGAGATCACCTTGGGTGATGAGGGGTACTGCCATCCTCTTTGGTGTTTTCTTACTTGGGAATAGAAAGATGGCTCGATCAAGAGCCAAGGACACTCCCCAAGACTTACATTACCCTTTCCTTTTCCCAAAGGGATGGCCCCCCACTAGGAAACTGCACCAGAGCCACATTCTTATGCACTTTGGGTAACTTGATAGCCATAATTGTCGCGGCCTTCTGCGGTGGGTGGGGAGCCTCAGGGTGGGATGTGTGAAAAGCGTCAACCAGGTCCATGAAATTCGCACAATCATGCGCCTTGACCCAACTGTTTTCATAAGCTGGATATCCTTTCCAGGCCACAAGGTATTGGACTGATCGTTGTGACTTCTGAGATGCCAGGATGGCCTCCACTTCAGCTTCCTCCTCATTGTTGATGATGATTGGTTCTGGGTCTGTGGGAATCACACCCTTGAAGGGTGACAGCTGGGATACATGGAAAACTGGGTGTTGCTTCCAATGCGTGGGAAGCTTCAATTGAAACGCCCCATTACCCAATACCTCCTCCACTAAGTGGGGACCTGAACGCTTACTGGCGAATTTTTGGGAAGGGGTTTGGATTTGCAAATGGTGGGTATCAAGCATGACATAAGAACCCACCTTAAAGTCATGACCTGGAAGGCGCTTATGATCTGCAAATCGCTTATAGTCATTGATGGCTTTAGTAAGGTGTTCCCGCACTAAAGCTTGGGTCAATCGAATATGGCCAGCATGATCCGCAGCAGCTTGCACCTCTGGTCGCAAGCATGTCCCAACTGAGAATGATGGGTTATAACCCAACGTTGCTTCATATGGTGAGAAAACTGTGGAAGCGTGAGTCCCATTATTATATGCAAATTGGGCAAGAGGGAGGTCATTAGCCCAGGTATCTTGTGCTGCTACCGCATAACAACTTAGGTACTGTTTTAGAACTTGGTTAACCCACTCGGTCTGGCTGTCAGACTGGGGATGATATGCCGTGGATTGACAGGGGTTATCTTAAGAATTGACAAGAGTTCACTCCAAAACTGGGCGGTAAACTGGGTACCCCTGTCACTAACAATTTCCTGGGGAAGGCTGAACATTGAAAACACATGGCGAATGAATAGACGCGCTATTTCTGCTGATGTAATTGCAGAAGTACAAGATATGAACAGAGAAAATTTGGTAAAGCGATCTACCACCACCATTACTGCTGTGAAACCATTAAAGCAGGGAAGTTCAACAATGAAATCCAAGTTGGAACCTCTTTGGTCAGTCCTGCCCAATTAAAGGTTTTCTTGATCAGGTCCGATGCATTTCTTGTTACTGGGGTGTCTGACTGCGGGGGGATCATGGTGTGCGCAGAATACGTTCAGGCGGAAAAAGGGAGGTACCCAAACATGAGAACAAAAGTAGATGAGACCTTCTTCTAAAGAATATAGGGAGTGTTTGGGGCTCAAGTGTTTCAAATGTTCAATCAACTCCACCCCTCAGGACAGGCCGTTTGACCGGCTAGCACCTGGGCCAATAATGGATTGTCAGGTGACAGTGCGGCAGAGGAAACAACGGAGGGAGCGATTGATAGGATTTGAGTGGCAGGGATCATGGTAATGAGATCCTCTTCCTCAGGCTCTGAGGGGCAGTGAGTGGGACTACAGCTTAGGAAATTGGGAAGGACATTTAGCACACCCTTGACGAATTCATATTTGAAGTTAAAACTGCACAGGTCCTGATAGGTTTGGGCTTGCCAGTGTGCCAGTTTTTGGGGTTTGCAAAAATACAAAAGAGCTTGGTGATCTGTGCAAACTGTTAACTCATGATGAGCACCTTGCAATAGGTACCACCAATGAGTTAATGCCCATGCAACAGCGGCCAGTTCCTTGTCATAGATGGCCCAGGACTGCTCTGTAGCAGTGAATTTTTGGGAGAAATAAGCGACCGGATGTTCAAGACCATTGTGGTCCTGAAGCAGCATCACGTCCACAGCTACCGATGAAGCATTGTATGTGATGATATACACTTTGGTGGGATCAGCATGTTTCAAAATGGGAGGAGACATGAAACTTCTTTAATTGATTTGAACGCCTGCTGGCATTTGGGGGTCCAACAAAACGGTACATTTTTCCCTGTGAGAGGGGTGGAGCGGGGCGGCCAACTGGGAAAGTGCGGGGGAAAATTTCTTTAGGAAAATGATAGTTCCCAAGAAACTTCAAAGCTGCTTCTGTGTGGTTGGGGTTGGCCATTTTCAGATTGCATCTAATTTGTTGGGGGGATGGCGACCCCTTCTTTAAGTACCAAATTTCTGAGAAATGTAACCTCTTCCTTGTAAAACTTGCATTTGGAAGCTTTGAGGAACAGGCCTGCTTTATGCAAAGCAACCACCACTGCTTATAAGTTGATAGCGTGTTGCTCGGGAGTTGGGGAATGGACTAAGATATCGTCAATATAAGCAATAGTGCAGGAAAACTGGAGATCCTTTAACGCATTGTTGATCATTTGTTAAACATAGCGGGAGCATTTTTCAGCCCAAAGGGCATTACATGAAATTGAAAAATGACTCGCCTCATTCATATTGTGGTCAGCCATTCTTGTCCTTCCATTAATTGAATCTGATTGAAAGCGTTCACCAGGTCAAGTTTTGAGAACACCTGGGATTTGGCAATTGCCTGACTGATTGTCTGCTCCAGGGGCAATGGGTAGGGGTCTATAACTGTGATTTTGTTCAGGTGACCATAGTCTACACAAGGGTGGAGCGATCCATCCGATTTTCTTGCAAAGATGATAGGGGAAGCGATGGGGGATATTTTCTTTGAACAGCCAGCCTTTTTTCAACATATCGTCCAACCAGGTATTGAGATCAGCCTCTTCCTCCGCTGTGTGAGGATACAACGGACAGTTGATGTTCACCAATTCCACAGTTGTCCAAAATCCACAATCATACCTTGTATGTTTTGGCAGATGATCCACTTTTTCCATGTCAAAAATTCTGCGATATGGCATTAAATTTTCAGGAAACTCAGCCAGAATGCCCATGGAAGTGATTAGGGTGGTGTTAGAGCTGGTTCCTTGGATTTTCTTGAGGGTGTTGATCAAAGGGAACTCTCCCTCTGAATCATCATTGGTAAATGACAATGTATTAGACTCTAAGTGAATTTTCACATGTTGTCGACGCCACCATCCCACACCCAAGATCACCGGGAATACCAGGTCCAGCATGGCCAAAAACCAATCGCAGAAGTTATATTGGTGGATTGAGAAGTGTAACGGACGGCAAACGTTATACAGACTGGTAAGCAGAAGAGGCCACCATTACTGAGGCGCCCACATCCATTTCCAAATTAACTGTTGTGCCAACTCAACGCTCATGAAGTTCCCCGCTGCTCCAGTATCCACCAGAGCTTTGAAGGATACATGATGAGGACTGATACTGATTCTCATAGGGACAAGAAAGTAAGCGCAATTCTGTTTATTTGGAGATTTGACCGACTCAGGAATGACTGAAGAGATAGCGGGTATGTTGAACCCAGGGTCAGGGTTTTTAGCTGGGGTGAAAATTAAGAGTACTAGCGTGGGAGAAATCATCTCTTCCATCTGGTTTTGAACAGAGTCGTTCATAGTTGAGAGGGTAACCACTGCAGCGCCCAATTCAAGAATCAAGGCGGAAATGGCTGGAAGTAATGGTTGGTCAATTATATTATGGAAACAGCAGAAGAAGTTTAGACCAGCCTGCATTCAAGATGCTTGAGCACCCAAAAGGCAAGCTGGAATGCCAGGGGCATTGCTGACTGTGCGACTTGATATGGAGCTGAGAAGTGTGATGCAACAAAGTGGTAGCATAACAGCAAGGTGAGGATTACTCGCTGGATCCAATTGGCAACAGAGGGAGCCATGGTGACCAAAAGAATTGGTAATGTCCACCCAAAATGTGGGGCGATGGACCACCAGAGAAATGCCATCAGGGATGCAGTAAAAGGGGAAAAATAACAGATAAAAATTTCTTTTGGTAGAATTTTATTGTGATAGGAAAGTAAGTAAAGTTGACCAACAATATTCTCAGTGCCTTGCAACTGATTAAATAGTGGTTGATGGGTGAAAATGTGGTTGGGGTCCACAAATTTGGCCTAACTGGCGAATTGGATGTTAGAGGGGGGTTTATATTTTTGGAACTGTCATTGCAAAATTCGGCGGTGGGCTGAGTCTCTGTCAGTTCAACCTCAAACATCTGGACCAGGGGTTAATTATGTTTCCAACAGTTAGCATGATGGCGTTTGGCCCGACGAGCGACGGGAATCCCCAAGGCCATCCAATATAGGGATGGGACCATTTGGTTGGGAATGGGTTTGGGGCAGCCAATCTGCCCGCGCTTGGTCAATTAACCATTTGTTTGGTTGATAGAGGCCCATCAGATGCAACGCCTGAATTACTATCAGAGGGTTTTGAACTCTCAGCGATGGCACCTAATATTTGTTCTGCTGATTTTGGGGTCAAATCAGAACCATCAGGTGATCCAGCTGATGTTTCATTCTTCATGCTTTTAAAACCATTCAAATTTTGGCCATCAGCCCGATTGCCACCCAAATTGGACCCAACTAATTTCAGTTTGATAATCTTAGCACAGATTTCACTGATTCCCTGCAACAGTTCTGCTGAGGTGAGTGAGGAAATTGGGGGTGGGATCCAAAGTGGATAAGCTGTCACCCATCGCTCGTCAACTATGTGGGCAAGATTGCCTTGGGTGATGAGGGGTACTGCCATCCTCTTTGGTGTTTTCTTACTTGGGAATAGAAAGATAGCTTGATCAAGAGCTAAAGGACACTCCCTGAGACTTACACTTTGGCTTCCAATTTTTCTGAAGCTTTTATCAATTGTACTACAAGCAGCCCTTGCTCATCTTCTTCAGGCATTGAGTGGCCTCATAAGCTTTTACCCTGGGCTCCTGCCTGGGTATTCATAGGTTTGGAAATTATGTTTATGGTGAATGAGGCAATGCATGGTTTGGAACGCCTCCTGGATGCAGGGCCACCTAAATTTCTGCTATCAAATTTCCAGGGGTCATTTGCACCCAGTTGCTTTAAGGGCTTTTGGGGTCCTATTTATATGAATCTAGTTGGGTCCCAGGATTACTGTGTTCTGATGTTATCAAAACATCATTATTCATAAGAACCATAATCAGATGTTCAGTGGACATTCAGAGGTGGTGGGCTCTACTTGCCACATCCCATCCTAAGATTTTTTTTCAAGATTCCCCACCTCAACCAAAGAAGGTCCATTTGTTTGTCTGTGGGTGTTTCACTGATGGTGACCCCTAAAAATACCAGCCATGGAAACACCAATTTTCTTTTGCAATTGGTGGCGCCTAGTGTTTCTATAATTTACTTTTGGGAGAGCATGAGGGTCAGCAGAAGCCTGGGACAGACAGATTAATTATATGTTTCAGATATTTGACTGCAAAAGTTTCACCAGCGGCCAACACTATAAGTACTACTCCTGGAACATCTGAATCCCTTTTACAATTGGTGGCTTTTGTTGATCTTGTACCTTCTTTTCTGGTAGAACTCAGGGTCATCTGGGTCTTGAAGTCAAATTATAAATTAGATGTTTCAGATATCTGGCCACAAACGTTTCAGTGGCAGCCACCACTATAATTACTGCTCTCAGATGGCCTAATTTTCTATTAAAAATGGCAGCACCTTCTGGTGCCATTCTTTCAACTCAGGGAAACCCTAGTGTTGGCAGGGCCTAGCCCTGACATTTTTACCAAATTTCCATCAGTTAACCAGGTTGTTCCAGAACTCCATTTATGTAAATCTGGGGGAGCACCCCTGCACTTCAACCGTAAAGAATTTCTGTTCTGCACAAAAAAAGGAGTGAAGAAAGCAGCCATCACTCTTGTGACACAGGACTATTTGGCCCATGTGGTGGATAAGAGGTGGGTGATGACGTGCCCCTCAAAGTTGCCCTATTTCCCCCTTACCTCACCACATAAGAGTTGGTGCAGAAGATCAGTGATGTGCGTGTAAAGAGGAGGTGGCAGCGGTGAGAGGCCACTGCCAGAGGGAAAGTGGTGGGCATCTCTCCCCATTAAAAACTCAGGTCCAACAAAGGGGATACTTATTGGGTTCCAACCAGATGCGCTCACTGGTGCTAATGCTGGGAAACCCAATATGGTGGCTGACTGCAGGAGGCAATGGTCAGCCAATAGGACAGGGGTGGCTTTAGGTGCAACGTTGGATGAGACTTTGTTCATTAGAATAAAATAATTTTAAATTTATTGCGGGGAAGGCTGACCATGGGACGGACACTTCTAAATATGACTCAGATGAGACAAAATTTAGTAACAGGAAAGCACCCCAGAGAAGCGAAACTATCTCTTGTTGCCAGCGGGAACGCCACTTATGGGAAGGGGAGGGAACGTGTGTAGGGGACGTAGCCACTATTGAGCACGTGTGGAGGAAGGGGTCTGATTTGATGAACCAGACTGGGAACTAGGAGGAGACCAGCTGTCAGCGACGCGGTGGGAGATATCCAAACATCCACGCTTGAAAGTGATCCACCAAATGAGACTGGAATCTGTGGACAGCTTCAGGGAGGGTGGGGATGGATCCAGCGATGGCATCCAAGACAATCGTGTGGATAGTCCACATGGCGATTGCAACCACCAGAGCACGGAGGGAGGGTGGGAGGGGGAGGCCATTGATGAAGCAAACATATCTCTTGACAGACTGAAGGGATGTGTTTGATCCTGGCCTACCAGACGTTGGACTTCGCGCCATATTACTTTAGAGGTGGGGCACTTCTCCAGCGGTGAAACAGCGTTCCATACTGGCCACACACGACACAGGATGAGTGTAAAGCATTAGAGCGCTCAGCTGTATGATACACCCGCCTCAGGCAGCGCCACACATGGGAGCGGACTTGAGGCTGCAACAGAGGATGGTGTGCGTATTACCAGATAGTCTTTTGGGTCTCAGTGGAATAAGGGATGTCCATCATGTCCAGATAGTCCACCCTGGATAGGACTTGGGGTCAAATGGGGATCACGCCATCATGGATGGGTAGCCCCTGTACCTCTTGTGTGAACTGAGGAGAGGGGCGGCCTCTTCGGGTTGTATGTCCACTAATACAAATTCTCCACTCTGCGCTTTGCATGGAGAGTAGGATTCGTTTGTAGTGGGTTTTGGTCCCGTGAGGACCTGTGGCTGATGTGTGTGATGCGAGGTATTTCATCAGGGAGTGGAATTTGATGGATTGTTGAGGCCCAAGGCTCTGGAGAAGTTGGAGCAGGCCGCGTGGGACCAGTGTTGGGATGGGAGTGTAGGAGCAGTGACGGCCGCAATCCAGGTGCCCAGGATCTTGGCGGCATGAGCTTTGAAGTCAAGTAGGCCCATGCCACCATGATGATGAGGGCCAAACATGACCTCTAGCTGTACTGGTGGAGGGCGGCCTGACCAAAGCCAACCTTGTAGCAAAGCATACAGGGATTTGGAGAAGCTTGGGGAGAAGGGGGTGGTGTGGGCTCTGAACCAGACTTTGGATAGGAGCATAGAGTTGGCAAGAACAACCCTGCCAGTGAGGGTAGTAGGGTGGGCTCTGAGAGAGGCGATTCGCTTCGTCACGTTGTCCAGTATATGGCACTCCATTACTGCTGACGAGTATCCACCTGCCTCCAACCACACGCCCAGATGGCGTACCGGTCCTATGGTAGGACGTGGCACGAAGGGGAGCACCAGTGGAGCGGTGTGTTTTGAGTTAGTAAGGCGTGGACGTGGGCGAGCAGATGGGCTGGGTTGGGGACTACTTGCTGGGGCCCAGCAGTTCTGAAACTGACCAAGGAGGATGATTTCAGTTTTGGAGGCGTTCAGTGCTGCGTTGCTTACCAGGGAATATTCCTGGGTGAGGGCTTCAAGCGCACGTGCATCTTTGTTATTAGACACCCCCACCACGCAATCATCTGCAAATGCCATCATCTTGACTGGGGTTTAGCCTGGCACATGGACCCCAGTGAGTTGGGCATTCACATTTCGCAGTAGTGGGTCAAGGCAGAAGTTGTATAAGAGTGGGCTCAGGGGGTCCCCTTGTCGCAGGCCCCTTTGAGGATGGACTACTTCCGTTAGGAAACCTGGGCCGCGCACTGCCATTGTTGCAGATTCCGTGAGCAGCATCACCCAGTTAATGAAGCGGGGAGGTAGGCGGAATTGTTGGAGGCAGGCCCTAAGGTATTCCCAGTTTACTCTATCATAGGCCTTTTGTTGGTCCAAGAATACAAGTGCCCTAGAGGCTGTGGACTGACATACATTAGCCACAGAGTGCACGTTATCCCAAATCGACCTTCTGGGGATGATACCAAATTGTTCTGGGGAGATGGTGGCAGATGCTACAGTCCCTAAACGGTTAGCCATGATTTTTGTTAAAATTTTGGTGTCTGTGTTTGTTAGAGAAATGGGGCGCCAGTTGGCTAAGTCTAGCCTATCCCCTTTCTTGAAGAGTGTGACTGTAAAGGCCTCATGTCCTCCTGGTAGGAGGCGCATTTCCAACAGGCTTTGGTTGAGTGAGGCTAGCAGCAATGGGGATATATATTTAAAATATTTTTTGTAGAACTCATATGGAATGCCATCTGGGCCTGGGCATTTTCGGTTTGGCGCACCGCAAATGTAGTCCATAATTCATTCGGAGTAATTAAATTCATTATTTCTGGGTATTGGAAAATGGTGCAGATATGAGCTCTGTCGAGAAATTCCGCCATTTTGGCTGGCTGAATTGGTTCAGCTCAGTATAACTCGGAGTAATATCTTTGCATTTTGATTGCCACTTCAGCTGGTGTGTCCACAATAGAATTATCCAATCTTCGCACCTGTGTGCAGGCCACGCTCTGGCATGGTGCAAAATTTTTTTGAGGAAGTATGCGGTACACTTGTCACCTTTAGTGATGCATGTGGCCCTGTATTGGACACAAACCTGATGTTTGTGTTGCCTTTCAAGTGCGTTGAGGTGGGCAGCTGCCTCCGCCCACTTCTGGCCCCATGCAGGGCTATATCCTGAGGCTGGAATGTTGGACTCCAAGTGGGCCAATTCCGCCAGTGCACGCGATATAACTGCTGATGTGGCTCATGAGCGTCTGGATGAGAGATGGCGATAGTGGCGGATGGTGTCTTCTTTGAAAGTTGCCCATGTGGAAATGGGGTCCACGCAAAACAGTGCAACAAACAATTTTGCCAAAGTTGCCTCTTCTACCCACATGGAAAATCCTGGCGACGCAAGCTCTGGGGGGCAGATTTTGCACCAATGTGGGGCCTTTGCAACTGTGATGGGTAAGTGGTATGTTATCAAGACCAGTCGGTGGTCGGAGAATTCCATTTTTGTTGTTTTGAAGTGGGAGATGTGGGGTTGGAATTTCACCAGTGCTAGAATAAGGTCGATGCGGGTCATGGACCTTAATTGGCCATTGTGGATGTGGGGACACATCATATTTTTGAGCAGTGGGGCATGTCCCGGCAGCGCATCCATAAACCCAAGGGTGGCTTTTAGAACGCATAGTTCTACGTGACCCTGTGGGGCGTGAGGTGAGGGCGGCCACCAGTCCATTGGTGAGGTTAGCCAACGGTTCATGTCACCAATAAGGAAAGAATCGGGGGGTAGCGGGAGGGATTTGACTGACGAGAAAATTCCCGACGCTCTTGTGCACCGTTTGGGGCATAAATGTTGACGATTGTGTGTGCAACATCAGCCCATGAGAAGGTGACAACAAGCACTCAGCCATTTAGGAATATTTCTGAAGATGTAAATTTGAAAAAAATTGTTTTTCTGAATTAGCACCCCACAGTGCTTTGACCAAAAGGATAGGGATGGAAGGAGCATTGTTTTCCAAGCTTCCTCAGAACCTAGTGGACAGTGGGTTTCCTGGATGGCCAGGATATCCACGGGTAAATTGTTTTGTAAAAAACTCAGTTTCCTAGCCTGGGACGGGGAGGCCTTGAGTCCAGCGATATTCAGCATCCCTAGAGTGAAGGTTTCCCCCATCGCACCTTAGGTGTGAGGGGGTGGGCCCCTGGGCCCACCAGCCTCTTCCAGGTCCCCACGGGCTTTCACAGCAGCGCGGGTATTAGCAGCAATGCTATCAGGGTTTTTGTTAATTTTTGTGTAAAGAGTTGCATTGGCTTTGGCCTTCGCTTTTTGTTTTCCTGACGTCAGACGAATTTTTTGCGGTGCAGATAAGTTCGGTGCACCATCAAGTGGGGCAAAAATTTTTTTTTCAGTTGGGATAGGTCCCAAGTCAGTTTTGACTGGGGCTTGGGTGGAGCAATTGGGTGAGATCAAATCTCCCATCAGATCCTCAGATTGAGTGGCCCATTCAGCATGGGCCTCCCAATCTGATTGGGTGATGGATTCCCAAGTTGCTTCCGCCGCAAAGGTCTCCATGTCCTCCTGGCGTTGTGAGTGTGGGATGGTGGTGGTGGCCTTGGCCGCTTCCTTGGCCGCGGTCCTATGGGCCCACTTAGCCTTCTTCCGCTCCTGCGGGGAGATGGGCTTTACCAATAGGTAGCAGCCTTGTGCTCCCCATGGGAAAGCCTCCTTGGTGCTTGCAGTTGGTTTGTAGTGCGCCTCTCCACTGGCCATGGCCGCCGAGGGGTGCTCTTGGAATGTGACGCCCTCTTTGATGGGGCATGCATGCGCCTTATGGCCGAATGCATCACAGTGGGTGCAAATGGGGGCCGCTGTCCACAGTTACCCGGAATGGGTGGGTGGTGTGCCCTGCAATGTCAATAAAGGTGGAGTGCGGGATCTGGGTTAGGTCCTTCACAATCTCCTCAGTTGGGGTCAGAACTGCGTTGGCTTTGCCAGTGCACAGGTGTGGCATCAGCATGAAACATTGCATTTCGAAAGATTGTATTTCGCCATATATGGTGAGACCATCTTTCAGGTGTTGCTCCAAAATTTCACGTTTTACCATAGTAGGCAAAAAGTCAAACGTGAGGAAAATTTGGTTATATTTTGTCCATCTGGTGCATTTAGTTTTGACAACCCGTTGCCCTTTGGGGAGGTCAACCACTATGCGCACTGCTGCAGCCTCGTCTGCTGCTATTTTGCTTTTGAAACCTAGGTCCAGTCAACCGTGTGACATGGAGTGAGGTGCAATGTACACCGCGGTCAGGAAAATTTTGGTGTACATCTTCACAAAATTTTTCCCATAGGGCCGTTTTTTGGATGTTCAGATACACACGGACTCCAAATTCCACCAACAAAAGTGGCTGGGAATGTGGCGTGTTGATGTACTGGTTGCATCGTGCTTGCCACGCGAGTATCTCTGGGGAAATTGTGACCACTGGTTTTTTGAGATTTTTTTCTATTCTTCCAGATTCTCCGGGGCGTTTTCAAACGTTAGAGGCCGCGGGCCTTCCGCCTGCTCCTCTTGCCTTGCTTGCCCAACTGCTCCCAGACATGGGCACAGACTAACCCCTCTATGAGATAATCAAACTAGATTTAGTCTTGAATTGAATGGGTTGCAAAAGTGTTTGCAACGAGAAAGAAAAGTCACCATTAGAATAAATTAAAACTTATATAGAATAAGATAAAATTCTATCATATTGAAAAAGTACTTTATTAGATTAACATGCAATGATTTTTATGGAGTGCATGGGGACACAAAGCCTCAAGGATTGTCATGGCCCCATCCATTCAGGATCTCTCCTGGTCTCCTGAATTGATCACCGTTTTGAACCATACTTGGATCTCACCGCCCTCATGACTTGATCAGTGTAAACCCTCTTCACATGACTCAGAAAATGGGGATGTAATGATTTCCCAAATTCAAAGTAATTTATGTAAAACCCCAAATTCAGTATACCTGCTGATAATATATATTCAACCCCAATTCTCAAACTTATTGAGCCAGTTGGGATTTGTGCCCATCAAATAAATATTGGCCATTATCCTGAACAAGGCTTTTAACTATAACAGGGAGAATCTAAATAGAGCCACCTCCAAGCCTTGTCCTAGGGGAGCAAGTTGTGTCCAGAGGGTTAAGGTAGATGGAGGACTCAAGTTTGGGGGTGTACGGAGCCTCAGGCTTGATGTGGACCAGGTCGGTGATGCCAGTGCTGTGGAACGAGGCCACCCCAATGTCATTAAAGGTAGAGCCATAGACAATGAGGCGCTGCGGATTGGGGCATCGCTGGTATCTTGCTGGTAGAATTCATGGCCCCAACAGTTGAGCGCGGAGTGCTCTTGGAGGTAAGCCTCTTTGGTAAAGCACTTGGATCATTCTTTGGAAAAGGTGATTTCAAGTTCCTCAATCTGTGATCCGCTGCTAGATGAGCAATATAGGTTTTTGAGGTGTCTGGCTTCAAGATGCCTTCTGGTTTTGAGGTAAATCTCCTGGAGCTTGAATAACTCAAGCTAAGCTGCGAGTTGTTGATCTTGAGTATTTTGATCTGGTCAGTCTTGTCACGGAACTCCAACTGCAGGCCAACTAGCAGCCTCTGTTCCTGGATAACTTCTGACTTGGGAGCCTTTAACTCCACCTCCAATTTCACTATCTTTTCTCACGTTTCCTGTGCCATATTGGCTATGCTGGTCTCAGCCTCTTCAAGCTTCCAGTTCAACTCATTTGCCACCTGAATCTGGCATATTGATATCACCTTATCCACCAATAGATCCAGGTAAGGTTCAGAAAAAATGTCATTGACAGTGAGTAGCATAGGCGAGCGACCCCACAAACTTTGAAGATTGCCAAATGACTGTAGGGTGTTGCCCCTCAAAAGTTTTGACAGGGAGGCTTTTCAAGTGATGCCAAGCCACCGTCTCAGGATTGGGGTGAGCAAATCTCACTCATGACTGAAAGTGACCCATGCAACAAAGTTTGAGAGGGAAATTTGAAGGGGGCCAAAAGGTTGGCATTAGTAGTGGAGGTAATTTCAGCCAGTTTCTTAAGCTTTGCTTTTTCAGGACCCTCATATTTTTCAGGATTGGCGCTATCCTAATCTGAGGGCTGAACCAGGTAATCTTGATATTTTGTTTTAGTAATATCTGGCTCAATCTCTGGAGGGGAGCTGTTGAAGTTGATAAGTATTAGATTTGCCAGAAAGGAGTCATTGAGCTTATCATAAATGGTGCAAAGGTAAGTCCCAGGTATTTTGCCTGGCATTTGTATTGCATTGTAACACCGATTGTTTTTGAGGCTTCCAGTAAATTTCTGAAGTTTTCTGCCTTCATTGATATTGGAAGCTGGTTCTCAACTTGTCCCAATTTCCTCAATTTGGTGTTGTCAATGCTCGCTGGCCAAATTTGATTTGCCATTTGGCACTTTTGGGTTCAAATTGGCTATGCGCCTTGTTTCCACTTTCTGCTCTGAAGCAGCAGAGTAAGAAATGACATCAAAAGGAGGATTTCGCTTTTTATTACCTAAATAAATATTAGTGTCAGTATTAAATTAATTGCTTTTTGTTAAATTAAGCACTCAGATTAATTTGAATTTCTTTTTTCAACCAGAGGATGTGTTGTAGCTTGGCCAATTTCTTTTTGATTTTGTGTAAAGCCAAAAGGTTTTTAAACATTTTTCTCTCATCAAAGTAGACAGGACATAGCGTCCAATAGTCATTCCACTGGGTAATATCTCCAAAGGCCTCTTCTCTCCTAGCATCCCACATCCTTTTGAAATGTAACGCTTGATTTTTGTAATAAATAATTGCCTTCATTAATCTTTTTTTTTTTAGATGCTGGAATTTTTGCTCAATAACATCTTTTTCAATTTCTTCAGGAGTACTTAACAGGTCAAGCAAAGGTTTCAAATGACTGGGAGGTTGGAAGTGCACAAAGTCTTCTGGGACACACTCAAAGATTTTCTTTGGAAAGTCGGTCCCCACTGATACTGGGTCTTGGCCATTCCAGAGGAGGTAGGACAGAAGATCAGCGTCTGGAGCGCTCACTGTAGGTTGGTTTTCGCCCAAGGTTGAAGGTAACTCCCCAGGGTGCGCCTTGGAAGCCCCCTGTAGTGAGCACCAGATATCAGGTTTCTGCCAGATGCACTCGCTGGTGCTAATGCTGGTAAACCCAATATGGTGGCTGACTGAAGGAGGCGATGGTCAGCTGATAAGACAGGGGCAGCTTTAGGCGCAACGTTGGATGAGAATTTTTTCATTATAATAAATTAAAACTTAAATGGAATAAGATAAAGTTTTATCATATTGAAAAAGTACTTTATTAGACCAACATGCATTTATTTTTATAGGGTGCATGGGGACATGGTACCTCAATGATCATCGTGGCCCCATCCATTTAAATCTCTCTGGTCTCCTGGATTGACCACTGTTTTGAACCTTACTTGGATCTTGACACCCTAGTGACTGGATCAGTGGAAACCCCTCTTCACATGACTCAGGAAATGAGGATGTAACAATTTCCTAAATTTGGAGTAATTTATGTAAAATCCCAACTTTGGTATACCTGCTGATAATATAGATTTGAACCCCATTCTTGAACTTATTGGGCCAGTTGGGATTTGTGCCCCTCAAATAAGTGTATTGGGAATTCCCCTGGACAAGGCTTTCACCTATACCATGGAGAATCCTGACAATGGTAAATCAAATAAATCAAAATCCAGTGGAATCGAGCCATCTGTGGTACAATCAGGGTTGAAACCCCAACAATAGTGTATCCCTTCCATTAGAAGAGGTTGGACCTATCCTAGCAGGTTTTCGGTCATTAGATTTGATTATACCCAATGAGACCTCCCCTATGTAGCCTGGCCATGGGCGCATCCAGTTACTCTTGGATGAAGCATCACTAATCTGCCAAGCAGAATTGTTCTTGGAGGGGAAATTTAGTGGCAAAAATCAAGTGAGAGTCAGCTGGACAGCATGAGATTAATGCAGCATCAAATTATCTGTAAAATCTAACACGCTGGAATCAAATGTAGTTTGCTACCCTAGGTCTCTGCAAAAGATAAATAAATACCAAGCCCAGCACTTAATACAACCATCCCCACAGGTAAGTCTGTCAGTCAATTTTTCTATTTTTGTTTTAATACAAATTTCTGCTCAAGATTTTCCATTTTAAAATTTTATTGCTTATTACAGCCGCTGCCCACTAAGTGCCATGCTCTCCAGTTTATGCAATGACTAGGCCATAGTGGCCATCATTAAAACGTTACTTCCCTCTTTCCTCAAATGGGGACATTGCTTTAGTGGCCTCCTGGAGATGTCCCACTTTTGGACGCCATTTGGCGTCAGGATATACCTTTGCTGTGGACATTCTCTCTCCCTGGTGGGAGAAGTTTCACAACTTCTCCATGCGCTCAGCAACCTGTGGAACCACAGCAAATTTGAGGCTCCCCGTGGGCCCAAAAAAATGACAGTGGCGGAATCTTCAGCCACCACAGTGGCCACGAATGGTTGTTATTAGGTATGGTGGTAACAGTGATTGTCATCCGCTGTCACACAATTGGTTCCATTACCATCAGCTCTCAGGTCATATGAACAGCTATGACCTCATAATTCTTGTTTGCATTCTGGCTATCTACTCACCCCAATTGGCAGGCTAGTCTCAATTCCTTATCCAGTTCCGGGGCATAATTGACTAACCATCAGCTTCCACCATCTCCACCCTTCTGTTAGAAGTAGCTGACGCAATGGTCACACTATACCACATAAACTTGCAGTCAGAGCTTAGTTTGGTTCTGTTTTATATTTGTTGGTGAATTTGTTTGATGCTTCCGTGTGGTGGTGGAGTTCCTAACTGAGTATTTCCTCCCTCAGGAGCCAGATACAGCCTCATCCTGCCCTAGGGGCGGGTTCATCCATCCCTTCCATGGAGATTGTGAACCTTTTTTTGGACGCCCTTGCCAAATTGCAGTGCAGGTTTTGGCCAATACAGCGGCGTACTCCTTCCTGACAGATGTGCAGCGGAATTATACTCTTTTTAACGCGGTTAAGGGTGATTATTGTCATTAGGTGCAAGGTATTTATTGTTTGTCCAACCAAACGGGAGTCTCTATTCTTTTGATTACATTGCTGGCATCAGTAGTGCAGGTGCCAGTATTGAAATTAGCTCTTCTGCTTCATTTCTTCACGCTGGGTGCAGAGGCGTCCTATATGGCTTCATTTGTGGAGGCTTTTCATAGCCAGGCTCCTGGACTCAGGCTTCCGTTGGACTTTTAGCAGCGGTATTTCATGCCATCTTAGATCTGGTGTCCACCAATCATACCACCTGTGACACTCAGTTGGGTTTGGTAGATCATGTGTGTGCGGTGGCTACCTCCATTGGTGCTATATTCCAGTGTGCATTGGGCGGGGTGTAAGTACCATAAACAGATTACCCACTGTAGCGGTTTTCAGTGGAGTGTTAAATGACAAGTTGGCGTGCCCTTTTTTCTCGCCCAGAAGGCTGGTTAGGGACAGGCTCCCAGATGTGTGTTTTGGTGCCAGAGGAAGCTAAAGTCTCTTCTCTTCCCATTGTTTCTCCTTCCATTGTCCTAGCGCCTGATGGTGAGGCGGTTCCTGTGAAAGATCAGGTGCCTTTGAATTCCCTGGTGCTCCAGTTGTCAGTGTTCCAGTGCAAAGAATTTGAGGAGTTTCTTTCCTTGGAAAGTTCCAAATCCCTATTGATCCAGTTTAACCGGATGACTCAGAAATTATTACCACTCAGCCAGCAGTGTCCCGTGTGGTGACCAATAAGCAGGCTTTTACTCAATTTTGTTGCCACAGGAAATTCTTTTGGGTGTGCATAGGATGTTAATTGAGGTGCAAGTAGATATGGGAGCCTCAGGAATCTTATGAGTTTAAAACTTGCGCAGGATCTCAACTTGGACCTAGAAGCAAAGCGCCAGTGCTGGATGCATCTTCCGCTCCAATGGCTTCATACAAATATGGCGCCCTACGCCTTTTTTGGTGCATCAGTTCTGTTTCTATGATTGGTTTGCTGTGGAGTTGGATCTGCTCTTCCCAGCTGTTAACTTTTGGTGGTAACGCTTAGATCCGCTACGCTGGATGCACAGGTTTGATATCACTGTGCAACAGACTGACAGTATGAAGATTGCAGATCCTTAGTAAATGATTATGATATTATAAAATATGGAGCTATCGCCACAACTGACACTATTTTATTATATATAAAAATGCAGACTACTTCTGCTAACTTTCTCCCTCATTACACTTCAAAATACTTCTCCTTCTGCTCTCTCATACAGCTATTAATCTTTAATCATCTTAGTCAATTTCGACCCATCAGCTTAATAACTCTCTATTCCCTACAATTCTATGATTTCATCCCATCATTGAGGCTTCAATGGAATTCCCCATGATTCGCCAAACTATTAGTACTTTGATTGATTTGCTTCACATCAAAATTATCTTCCACTCAATCTTGAGGCTCAGCTTGACTCATAAAATACAAACTACCGTATATATGGCTTATCATCCAGTCATATCAATTTCTCAAAATTACTTCCCCTTGAATAACCAATAAAGCTTTTATAGCCTGTATGCCCAAAGGAAATTCACATGAATTTGGTTGATAATCTGACCACCAGCGGGTTCCTTAATGATGTAGGCATCAATATCAGTCTTCTTGATTATCTCAAACAGTCTGGTCCAGATGTTAGCGAGCTTGTTCTTCCTTTCAAATCCATGTTGGTCGTGGAACAAGAGATGATCTCCTATAGAGAACTGTGGAAGTAAGCTACATCTACTTCGGTCAGCCGCCTGATCATGAATCTTCTTAGCTAACTGGTAGAACAAGCTTCCATTAGTAGTTTTATCAGCATTTCTGTCAAGGTGGTCAGATAACGCTGCGGTTCCACTCCGTCAGTATCTCCACACAGGGGTAAAGCAGATCAGGAAAAGCCGGATGTCTACCATAGAGCAATTGGGAAGGACTATTGCCTATCAATGATTGGTAGCTGATATTATAAGCAAAGATGGCGGTGGATAGGAGTGTACTTCATTCAGAGGGGCGATCCTTTATAAGCTTGCAGAGAATGTTTACCAATGTTCTGTTAACCCGTTCCACCATTCCATTTGATTCAGAGTTTTAGGGTGTAGTCAAGACCCTGTGGATTACCATTAGTTTGTTCAGCTTGGGCAGAACATGCAACATAAAACTTGTTCCGTTGTCCATGAGGATCAATTGCGGACAGCCATGTTACTGTATGAAACAGTCCATAATAAACTTGGTGGTGGTGAAAGCCCCTAAATCATTGATCGCTCTTGCTTTCACCCATCTTGCCAAGTGATCAACTGCTACTAATATATACTTAGAGCAGTTTGCACCAGTAGGCAGAGGCCACACCACATCAAGGGAAACAATATGCCATGCGAACTGAGGCTTAACCAGCTAATAGGTGGTCTTTTTGTGGAAAGGTTTCTGCACTTGGCACTGGTGACAACAAGCAACAATCTAAAGCACGTTATAATGTATGCTCTCCCAATATTATCAGGGTCGCAAGGACTCCAACGTTTTCCACAACCTTCCATGACCTACCGCCTTATGGGCATCCACAATAATTGCTGGCCTAGTGGAGGGCTTCAGGAAACTCAGTGTCGCTTCTCAAATTTTCTATGATAGTTCCCCATTTTCGCAAGAATGTATCTCATCTAAGACTAACTCCTTGATCACGTGTGGCGGTTCATTGTGATATTTTCCCACAACCATTTTCTCATACATGATGTCAGCCAAATCCGTCATGATGGAAACTGTTGGTAAATGTGAGAGGCAGTCAGCATTCTGGTGTTTTGCCCCTGCCTGGGGTACTATCTCAAAGTCATATATTTTAAGCTTCAATGCTCATTGTGCAAGCCGTCCTCCAGGTTCACAGATTCTGCAGCCAATGCAAAGATGCATGATCCGTTACCACATTTGGAATTTCACCCATGGAGGTATACCTGGAACTGTTTATATGCGTATATTACCACTAAGAACTCCCAATCAGTCACAGTGTAATTACGTTCATGACAGTTTAAGTTATGACTGCAATACGCCATGGGGTGTTCTACGCCATCATCACCCTTCTGAGATAATACTGCCCCTACAGTAGAAAGTGTTGTGTCCATTTGCAATATAAATTTATTTATAAATTTGGATATTGAAAAACTGGAGTGTTTACCAACGCAGCCCGCAAGTTCATCAAAAGCGTTTTGACATTGTTCAATCCAGTCAAAGGTGACATTTTTCTTCAATATCTTAAAGAGCGGTGCCCCACCAAACTGAAGTTAGGAATGAGCTTCTGGTAGTAACTGACCATCCCTAAAACACTTAGATATCTCGCTTATTGCTTGGCTGAGTCATCTTACATATAGCTTCCACCTTTGCCAGCTGAGGTTTAAGCCCTTTTAAGTCTACTATGAACCTGAGGTATTACAATTGCTCCTTAATGATGACACTCCCGGGGCTTGATCTTGATGTTATCATTAGCAAGATGGCGAAACACTTGTTTTAAATAGTCCAGATGTTCTGTGAATGTCTGAGAGAACACATTGATATTGTCGAGATAGACTAGAACATAGGGCAGTTTCAAGTCACCTAAGATCGTGTTCATAGCCCGCTGGAATGTAGCTGCGGCGTTACATAGCACTTGGGGCATACGAGTGGGTTGGAACAGACCCTTTGAGGTGACTATAGCACATTTCTCTCATTCTGCCACTGGTAACTCGATCTGCCAATAGCCCAATATCAAATCTATGGCAGAAAAATAGTTAGCCCCTCCCAGTTAATATAAAGTGTCATCAATTTGTGGGAGGGGTAAGGATCTTTCTTTTGATGCTATTAAGCTTCCAAGAGGTTAATAACCACCTTGTTGGTGCCATCTTTTTCTTAACAATTATCACTGGTGATGCCCATGGACTCTTTGATGGTTTAACATCCCCTGTTTGATTAATTGGTCTACCTCATCAGAGACAACTTCTTCTTCAGCTTTTGAGAGCCAAATAGGACATGGCCAAATTGGGGGGTGATCGCCAATGTCCACCCAATTCATGACCCCCCACAGACACCCTAAATTGTGATTGGTGGATTCTAAAATCCCTCAGTAATTTTTCAAACAGGTCCATCACACTATCCTTCTGTTCCTCTGACATATCCATCAGATCTTCCCACGAAACCACTGCAAAATGCCACAGGAGGTTTTTACTGGTAGGCTGAGGTCCTCCCAAGACCTAAAATCATGAATACAATAAACCCAGCAATATGATTCAAGTGTAAATAAACCACCACTTGTTCCTTTGGACCGTCATAGACTCCTTCTGTAGGTTCAATATTAATATTTTCACTTCCCCATAACAGGTAACAGTAACCCAGGAGCCACATAGGGTTTGATCCAAGATTGCTGGTAGGGCCCCATAATCTCCCCATATAAGCCTTCTGGGATGTCAATTTTAAGCTCCATCCCTAACATGACTTGATGCCCAGAAGGTATGCTTAAAGCGCTTGCAGCCTAACAGAATACCGTTGTACTTGTAAATCTGGTTAGGGAGGGCTCTGGTCCTCCGCTTCATCTGCCATTATCAGACAGGAATTACCTCATTGTCGGACATTTGCCTCCCAGGCTGCAGAAAAAGAATGTTGTGGATGAAAATTGGCTGAATAGAGGAGTTGTTGGACATTTATGAGTCTACAATAATAAGGAAATCAAAATTTATAAATAATAACGATTTAGTCAGCCAAAAGACCCTGGCCAACTCTCGATGGAACCCCACAAAATCAGGGCAACAATTTTACAAAAAATGATTGGGTAAATAGCACAAAGTTGGGAAATATGATTCCTCTGACTTTGCGGCCTATTCTGGGGCACCCATTGAAGGGTTCACCCCCAGCCTCATCTAATCCCATTCAAGCACCTATGTGGGAACTGTTTCTTTTATAGGCGTGGCGGAGATCCCCTAAGGTGAAAAGATTTTCTCAGATGGGGATTGGCTGAATACATCAAATTGTTACCTCATGGGTACGTTTTGGCCAATAGTAATTCCCCATCCATTGTTTTGTTAAAGAGATGTGAGTTTGTCGAGCCTCAATAGGCTAATATCTGTATATTACTAAATGTGGAAATTTCCCAAGCCATATGAACGTTGAGCCTTGACGTTTCAAAGACCTTTTTTCAATTCATTAGATGAATACTCTCTTTTATCCCATGCAGCACCCTATCAAATTATAAAATTAAGCTTTTTAATAGCTTCTATTTAAAGTTTTATTTTCTTATCAGCGGCAAGAAAAGCCCCTGATTTAAATTGTTGGATTTGAGGCAGCAAGCACCAGCAAGCCAATTTCTAAGCCTAAATACAACACCCGTTGCTATACTCCAGATTGATCTTACTGGAGCGGATTTTGTCCTTTGGGACTCCTCTGGAGGTAAAGTAAATGGGGATCTGTTGTCCCAGGAAACTAATTATTTCTTACGCCATATTGACCACTGCCCAAATTTCTGCATGAACGCAGCTCCAATCACATATTGTAAGTGTTTAATAGAAAGAACCACTTCTGGGGCGGAAGCCCTGACTGAGCCAAACCCCAGAGGTAACGCGCTGTAAGATCCCTCTGAAACAGTGCTCTGTGTCCCTGAGGTCCAATACACTACTCTGTGTTCCACATCAGGCTTCAGCGGAAGATTAGCCACGAGCTTGATAGAAATTGTATTGACTGGAGCACCAGTATCTATATTAGCTCAGATTTTGCTCTGAACAAAAATATCACAGTAGGTACATGCCAAATAAGAAGAACCATTGGTGTTTATTACATGAACATCTAAGGGCTTTTTTTACCAAAAAAGTGAAAATACCAGTGCTGACATCGAGATACTCCTGAGCAATATTTTCTACTGGAATTGCAACGGTTACCTCCACTAGGGAGGCGATGTCCGTTGAGGGTCCAACTTTACTTGTACCGTTTTGCTCAAGGTTTTGCCTGACATATGTCTTTTGAACATCTCGGCGGAACTTATAGTCTGAAGGGTTATTGTCGCTCTCTTAAATTGAGGCTGAAATATTGTGGGGAAGTTGTTGATATAATAAGTCAATGTGGCGGGTACTAGGACTGATGCAACATGACTCATGTGATTTGTCAGGGACAAGTAGATTTGGATCAGTAGAGGTAGAGAATCCCATCACTACTCTGCGCAAGCTTTTCCCTGTTCAATCAGGACAGTTAGTATTGCATGAACATGCAGGTTGCCGGGGAAGTTAGCCACATAGTGGCTTTTTTGGCCGCATGAGAAACAAGCATTCATATATGGCTCCCATCTATGGATCATGCCCAAAGGTCCAGGTCAGAAGTCATATGATGAATTGTAATTATGCCAGGGATGAGCTGGTTGTGCGTAAGGAGGGCGAAAAGGACCCGCTGACATATTCAGAGGGCATGTATTATCCAATGGATTATAACTGGGTCATGTGGTCCATTTCCCAATGGGGATGCAGAGGCAATTTCAGGGGCTTTCCGTTCCATGTTGGGAGCACTAAATGTGACAGAGAGATGGTGTAGAGAGTTAACAAATTTCTAAAAGCTCCACGTCTTATTGAAGAATGTGGGTCTTAGCGTTATACAGTTCTTGATATGGCTTAATTGCCACCGTATTTGCTATGCCAGCATCCTCATTGGTTAAGATATTTGCTCCCACTAACACATGAGCTTCAGCTGTGAACCTCTCAACGAACTCCATTAGGGAATCATTCTTTTGAAACTGAATAGTCAGGAATTCAGCCTTGCGCTGCGCCATCTTCGCCATGCCCCCAAACAGATAGAGCACAGTCTCCTTCACCTTTTGGTATGTTACAGCACTACTCTTAAGGTAACATGTGACCTGGTTAGCACTCTTGACATCCAGAGCGGATATCAACAGTTTAGCTTTCCACTGATTCGATGCTCCTTTCATGGAGAATTTGAACTGTTTGAAATATCCATACATGTTCCCAAAATGACTGAAAAGAAGCAACTTCTTGATCCGTACAGAATCACCAAGCTCTGTGCTTTTAACTTTGGGAACAGACAGGATAGGTAAAAAAGCCAAGGGGAACATACAATTGTGGGCAAGAATAGGGTCTTGGGGATGGATGCAAATCACCCATAGTGGACCAGGAAGAGGTTTGATTGCGGAGAGGGGCTGCTGCGACCCCTGGAGGGGGTACTTGCTGGCCAATCAGTAGTCTTCCTCACTGAAATCGCTTCTGAATGCACTTTTACCTCCCTCACCAGTCTGTTCAGCAAAAAATTTATCTATTATCCACTCTGCTTTGACAAAATAGCACCGACACCGCCCATCTCTCACCCCCTAAATAAGCTCTTTGAATTCTTTCTGTAATTCGCAGAAGATTCTCAACTCTTTGTTCAGTTTATGCTCCATTTCTTGAAGCAACCAGAGGACATCCTCAAATGTGCCCTGCATTCTCAGGTTCTGCCATCCAGTGTCGCACAATTGTCAGTTTGCTTTATCCACTTGATTAATCAGAGTGGCTTGTTCCCGCATCAACTCCTCATTAGACTGTTAAAGGTTATTCAAGTGTACTCGCATATCAATGTACTCCACCATTTCAATGAATGGAAGAGTATTGTCTCAGCCCCAAGCCGCCTAACTGGAACTCTCTAACTGATTAATCTGACCTAGCAATTAGCTGTATTCTGAGGTCGCCAAGAAAGAGCTGGTCAAAATGGTTGGCCATCCGCTGGTTATTCCACTCATCTCAAAGTTGACTAAATTCAATTGCCACTGTGTTGGCGTGATCAGTCATACGCTGCTATAACAGGGTAACTTAGTCCCTTTTTCTAGCCACCACCATGTCGATTTCTTCTACCCATTCAAAAATTTTTCACCATAAAGGACTTGGTGTTACTACTAAGCATCGTGACATCCTGTATCCATTCACCCAAAAGCCCATGACTGCCTAAAAATTCTTCTATTACTTGGGGTAATCATGATTCAAGTGTGGAACTAATTTGTCCATGCAATGGCGGACATTCATGACATGACCGTCTATGCGCACCAGCACTCCTAGATTTTTAAGAAAGAGTGGTCAAGGTGTTCAAGTAAGAGGCGAGTGTAATTCTGTTGCACTTGCACAAAATGCATGACATCACCGATATTAATGTTATGTCAGGCCAACACATGCAGTAGTTGGTGGATCAAAGGCTAATGTACACAAACAGGTATTCCTCAGCTCCATGGGAGCTGATCCAGTGAGACAACCCCGTTATAGTAGCATCAAGGTAAGGCATATACAATTCATAACGGGATTCTTGGTCACGTTAATTATAAAACAGACTCAGGGCATGTTCCACCACATCTTCTTTGTAGAAGTGGTAACCCCACAAGAGCCATTTCATGATACCCCGCAGTTGCTGAGGGGTTACATTAGTGGACCTTCCCTGTTGGTCTGACTCCAACATGTGACAAGCTGCTAACTTCAGTTCCATCCTGTTTCCTTGTCTACTAGTTCTGTCACTGTAAATAGTGCCAGTTCCTTGTTAGATGTCTCCATTGGTTCACCTGAGTATTGGTCATGAAACCCTATTGAATTTTGACATAATGAGTGGGGGCTTGTCATGATGCCCTAGTTGTCGCTGTATTACAGTTGACCAGTGGCACCCTGTAGTGAGCACCACTGTTACCTTTTGGTGGTATTTCTTAGATCCACTACGCTGGTTACACAGGTTTAACACCACTGAGCAATGTATTGATGGTATGAAGATTGCCAATCCTTAGTAAATAATAACGATATATAAAATATTTAGTTATAGCCCCAGCTGACACGATTTTAATATATATAAAAATGCAGACTTTTTCTACTAACTTTCTCCCTCATTTCACTTCAAAACCTCCTCCTTCTGCTCTCTCATACAACTATTAATATTTAATCATATCAGTTGATTTCAACACATCAGATTAGTAAAACTCTATTCCCTACAATTTTAGGGGTTCATCCCATCATTAAGGCCTTGGCAGAATTCCCTTAATTCGCTGAACTATTAGTACTTTTATAAATTCTCTTCACATCGACATAATCTTCTGCTCATTATCAAGGCTCACCTCAACTCATAAAATAAGATCAGCCAGATATATGGCTTACCATTCAGTCATAACAATTTATTGACACCAGCTATTCTGGGAGGTGAGGTGGTGGCGTCAGTAACAGGTTAGCATTTACGTGTACTTGAATGTACTGTCTTTTGAAAGTACTCAAGAGTGGGAGCTATTCCACTTATTGATAAGCTTGTAACAGAATGGGTGATGAGTTCTATCATGTCAATTCTTTTTCCTGCGTGTCATCCACCAGATTTTCCACTGGCACTAGTACCATATCAGGATGTATAACCTGGAGTAGGCTAACCGCCTTCCACCGCATTCTGAGTATGACCCAGCTTTCTGTTTGATGGTAGCGGTGATCAACATAAACTGTCCATTGTATCCATACACAGCGCAGGAGGACAAGGCATTGGAAATGTGGCTGAATGATATGTCCAAAAAAGGGTGGGTGTTCAAGGAAACTTCCCCATCTCGTCATCTATATTTTTCGCTCAGAAGGCCAATAGTACATTGCACCCCTGCGTCGATTATAGTCATTTATATATTATCACTGTTCATGATCCCTATCCTCTCCCCCTCAAACAGATGATTAGCTAAATGATTGTAAAATCCAAGGTGTTTTTAAAAGCTTGATCTCATGAGCGCTTTCAACCAGATCTGGGTGGCAGAGGGCCAAGAGTGGCTTATAGAAATTCAGACCAAAAAGGGTTTATTTCAGTTCCACGTGATGCCCTTTAGCCTAAAGAACTCCTTGGCCACGTTCCAGTATATGATCAATAACGTTCTCAGTGAACTCAGTTCAACTGCATGGTGGAATATATCAATGATACTCTTGTGCACTCCCCCAGCCCTGAGAAGCATGAAAAGGACTGGAGACAGCGTTGGCTGCATTGCATAATGCGGAACTTTACGTCAAGACCTTTAAGTGTGAGTTATTCCAGGAGGAGGTTACCTTTCTAGGCAACCTGGTCCTGAATGATGGTTATGCCATATCCTCCATTAAGCTCACGGCAATACTCATGTGACCCACTACTTTGAACCAGAAGCAGTTGTGGAGCTTCTTGGGCATGCTAATCTTTATAAAGTAATTTTCTCCCGCCCTCTCGCAGTTGGCCACGCCACTTTACCCCTTAAACGGGAAGAATAATCCGTTCTGATGGTCGGTGGATTACCAATAAGCATTTGAAGCCATAAAAGAGGTGTTTTTGGCGCCTCCAGTTCTCAAACACGCGGACCCCAACAAGCCATTTATTGTAGCATGTGACACCTCATCAGCCACCATGAGAGCAGTATTGTTGCAAGCACACAAAGGTTTGGAACATCTGAATACCTACTTTTTATGCAAGTTCGCTTCATCCAAACAGTCCTGGGCCAATTACACTAAGGAGCTGGCCACCATAAGTGGTCATGTACCCACTAAGGGTACCTTCTTCAGGGCGCACGGCATGAGATGACTGTGTGGACGGATCATCAGGACCTGATGTATTTTTGAAACCGCAGTAACTGGTGAATCTCCAGGTCCAGATGTATCAAGGCATCTGCAGTTTTTACTTTAATAAAAATTTGTGAAAAGGCCTTTGAATGTCCTTTATAGCTTGTTAAATCACAACCCTGCATTAAGTAAAGCGGAGATGGATGAGCAGGAGCTAACCACAATAGCTCTACCGTCCTAGATCTTAGCTATCTCTCCTCCCACAATTTTGGTGGTGGATTGGGACCTGAATGTGACTCTAGTCTTTTGGGTATTGGTGGGTCAAACGTCCTTCTTGGAGGGGCTGAAGTTATTGGATCAGCTGGTACTCCAGTGCATAAGTAGATTCATTATTCATTGGTTGAGGGAGTAATTTAGTTTAAGTCAAGACTGTGGGTTCTGCCTCAACTCTGAGATGAAGTCATTCAGGATAACCATGACCCCCTGGCAGTTGACCACTCAGGAAATAAATAATGCCTTGATTTGGTTAAGCGGACGTACAACTGGCTGATTCTCCATGGATATCCCAGCGTGGATCTTTAATTGCATGATGTGAACGCGGGATAAATCAGATAGATCAGGTAAAAATGGTCTTCACTATCCACTGCAGCAGGCGAAGGGTCCATGGACCTCAGTGTCTATCAATTACATTGTTGAGCTTCCCAGCTCTAATGAGTACACACAATTATGGTGGTCGTGGACCATTTTACCAAGTTCTCCCTTTTCATCCCTTGTTCATCAGCCATCACCTCTGAGGAGACAGACAATCTCTTCGTGAGGCATGTGTTTTCAGTGTTTGGCTTGTATCAAGACGTTGTGAGTGACCAGGGATCACAGTTTGCGCATTTTTGTACCAAAATACTGGCTACCTTGACGATAACCCATGCTGATCAACCGCATATCATCCATTGTCAGATGGTCAAACTGAGAGGTTTAATCATATTCTAAAACAGTATCTTCACTGTTATACCATTACCGCGTAGAACATCTGGGCGGATGACCTTTTGTTGGCTCAAATTGCATATAAAAATAGTGCTCATGCATCTACTGGTTTTTCATTATACAAGGCCACATTTGGGTATAGCCCCTTGTTTTCCATCAGGCCGTGTCTTCATCTGGAAGTTCTGGCTGCGGCAGACTACGCGCAGCACATCCAGACCACCCAGTCCCTAGTTTGGGAGCACTTGACCAAGGACATCAGCTATTACAGATGTTGTATATGTTGGAAACAAATCCTGGATCATGAAATCACGGTGGGGTCCTCCATCATGTTGTACACATGACACCTGTGGATTCAGATGCCCTCCCAAAAATTTTAAACAAGCACTCTGGGCACAATGTAGTTAAGGCAGATTTGTGCAATGGTGCGCTTTGGTTGATGCTTCTGTTCCACAGGAAACAGCACTCTGTTTTACACGTTCCTAGTAGTCCCCGTTCAAGGATATGGAACCAGCGGTGCCAGAGCCAATAGTAGTCAATGGATCTGAGGAGGCTGAGGTTGAGGCAATTTTGGCTTTTCAGAAATCTCGCCATTCAGTCCAGTATCTAGTGGGCTGGAAGGGGTTCCCATAATATGAAAATAGTCGGGCCATCGCCCATAACTGTGTCAATTGTGGTGAGTTGGTGGAGGCTTTTCATGACCTGCACCCCAACGGTCCCCATACCACTCAAAGATCACAACAATCTTAGCTATTAAATTACCAAAAACCCATAAGAACGTCGTTCTCACTTAAGTTTCCAGTGGTGGTGCTACCACTGTTCAATAAGGGAAGGATAAAGTAAGTCTGGGGAAGCACCCCCTGTGCCTCAACCGCGAGGAATTTGCATTAAACACAAAAAAGGGGGTGAAGAAGGCGTTCGTCCCTCTTATGGCCAAGGGCAGATTGGCCCATGTGATGGACAAGAGGTGGTGGATGGGTAACCACTCAAAGTAGCCTCAATTACTTATCACCTCACCACCCAATAGTTGGTGCATCAGAACAGGGGTATGTGTGTGGAGGTGGCAGCAGTGAGAGGCCACTTCCAGCAGGAAAGTGGTGGGCATCTTTACCTAGACAGTCTTGGGTCTTAATGAGGGGGCCGTTATAGTTAGATTGAGGCCTGGTGGAATTAAGCCATCCATGTATAACCAGGGTTGAAACCCCGCTAAAGTGTTTCTATTCTTCCATAAGAGGTGGGCCCAACCCCAGCAGGTTTTAGGGCGGTAAATCTGTTCAAAATCCAATGAGACCAAACCTATGTGGCCTAGCCATAAGCGCAGCCAGTTACCGCCATATGAAGCGTTACCAATAAGCCCTGTAGAATTGTGCTGGGAGGGAAATTCGAGGTAAAATTGAGCGAGATTCATCTGGTAAGCATGAGATCAATCTGGCGTTGCATTAGCTTTTAAAATTCCAACTTGCCGGAATTTAATAGAAGATACTATCATCAGTTCATGCACATGATATTAATCTCTTGCCCCCAGCGCTTAAGACAATCATCCCCCACAGGTAAAGTTGTTAGTCAATCTTACAATTTTTGTATAATAACAAAATTTCTGCTCAAAAAATTTGAAACTAGAATTTATTGGTTATTGTAGCCACCACTTTATAAGTGCTATGTTCTCAGTTTACGCAATGACTGGGTCATAGTGGCCATAATTACAACGTTGCTGTCCTCATTCTTTGAATGGGGATATCTCTTTAGTAGCCCATGGGTATATTTTCATATTTGGACGCCATCTGGCGTCAAAATGTACCTTTGCAGTTGGAGATTTTCTCTCCCCAGTGGACATAGTTTAAATAATTCTCCTCGCTCTTGGCAAATTGTGGCACCACCGCTAATTTAGGGCTCCCACATGGACCAAAAAGAAATGACAGTGGTGGTTCTGCAGCCGCCACAGCAGCTGTGGCATGGTTGTTAGGTATGTGGTAACTTTGATTGTCAGCTTCCATCCTGCAATCACTTCCCTTCCCATCAGATATTGGGTTGTATGGATGGCTATGTCCAAGGCATTCTGGGTTGCCTTCTGGGTGTTTACTCACCTTTATTGGCATCTGAGTCTCAATTTTTTTAGCTGGTTCCATGACAATTCCCCATAATGAAGAAAATCCCCAGTGAAGAGAGTATTGCTATCTTGATGATGGATAATGGGCCACAAACGAATATCTAATCAGGTAGGGTGCCTTGGGAACCACAAGAAGCCAATTTTTATGGAAAATATATATAAAAGAGCCCTTTTCAATTCTTATGGAAGCTGCCTGAGACAATACTAATATATCATATCACCCCTGATAATCCCCAGCTGACCTGCACCATGATTGGCCGCATTCAGGAGGTAGAAACCATTTTATATTGGCATATGGAAATAGGTATGCTATTGCAAAAGATGTTGCTAGGTATGTCCCATGAGTCATAAGAGTGGCTAAATATCTCATTCCCTTTTTTTAATATGAAAACACATCCTGGTGGCATTATCATTCCTAAAGCTGACCATCCCTGGGTTTGGCAGAAGTATCTGCCTTTAATAATGAATTTTCTGGATATTTTTCTGCTTTCAGCTGCTCTTCATAACCTTCATGGAAGTTTAAGACAACAATCTCAGTAGTTGCTGGGGCACAGAGAATTTTATTGATCTTAACCTAACTGACTACTTGAGTTGCACTACTTACGTGGTGGTATGGTTAAAGCATGGACTTCCAGGCTATTCCAACGTTGAAGGTTCAAGGTCTGGGTTATTATCAAGTTGGTATGTTCTACTTGAATGACCATTTTCTTAGAGGTCAAAATTTTTCTGTACACAATTGTCTTGGTGAGTGGGTTGGTGGCGTAAATCTGATGTCAAACCAATTTGAAGGCCAATACCTTAACTTTGTCCTTGGGGAGCAGTCATGTATTTAAAAATTCCCATGTCAGATGGTAGCACGCGGAGCAACTTGCCAAAGTGGGCCAATGTCCATAAGCTTAATCTTGCGCCTCTGCTGAAGCTCACTCTCAAAGTGCCCCTACCCCCTGTTTAGAGGGGTTGAAGTCTTCATTTGATGCGACTTCAGGAAATTCCTTACCTGATCACTTGGAGTTTGATTGTTATTTTAAGCTCACATTTAACCTGTCCTTATCTTTTCCCCAATTTATACTTTGACCCTGTGGAAAGAGGCAGCATTAGATGTTTAGTTTTGGAGAAACATACCAAGGGGGCCAGTTTTCAGCGTACCTCTCCATTTTGCTCACCTCTACTTTTTGTGGAAAAAGCAGAGGGTACACTATGCCTTTGCATAGATTATGTTAACTTGAATAATGTGACCATACTGATCTGCATCCCATTCCTCTGGAGACAAAAATTGCCCGCTATGTGGAGAAAGCCAAAGGCTTCTATAAGCTGGATTGCTTGACGCTTATAACCATATACGTATCAAAAAGGGCAGGAATGGCACTGCATTCCGTACCAGAAAGAGGATTTTTCAATTCTGGGTCATGCCTTTTGGGCTCAAGAATGAGCTTGCAATTTTTAACATAATATTGATGCTTCCTTGGGTGAGTTGATTGGGGTATGCGCTGTGGGCTATATGGATGACATTCTGGTGTTCAGCTCTTATCAAGCATCCCATAAGGTTCACCTGCGGCAGGTGGTGGAGCAATTTGAGCAGAAAATCTGACGCTGAAGATTGGCAAGTGTGAGTTTTTGTGTCCCTAGTCACCTCTTTGGGAAACTTAGTATATGATAAAGGGCAAATGATCACTCCATAAAAGGAGAATGCTTATTTGGGATTGGGCCACGCCCACCTTGTCAAAGAATTGAGGATCTTTGTGGGGACTTTCACCTTTTTTAAGAAGTTCACTCCAAGTCTTATAGAGGTAGCAACGCCCTTATATGAAGACAGCGGGGCGAAAACTCTCCAGTGGTCCTCTACACTGGAGGATGCCTTTAAGGATGTAAAATGCACTTTGCACTCCACATAAATTCTTCACCAAGTGGATCCATAAATGGAATTTAAGTTGGCTAGAGATGCCTCCAGCTTTGCTATTGATGCGGCTCTGTTACAAGTGGCCAAAGATGGAGTTGAGCATCCTGTAGGATGTTTTTACCGTAGAGATGCCCTTACATGAGTTAGATTACGCTGTCTATGACAAGAACTTTTGGCGGTAGTGGAAGCATTGATCTTTTAGCGCCACCATTTTCATAATCTTTCTCAGCCATTTTGCATTTGTACTGACCATCAGGCTCTGTTGTACTACCGAGCTTCTTTTGTCCTGACCCCCAAGTAAATTCACTGGCATTAGACCTTTGCCCAATTTGTGTTCTCTTATTAGTTCACAAAAGCAGGGAGAATGGTTTGGCTGATGCTTTGAGTTGTACCTTAATTAGCTTCTGATTTCAAGGAAGTGGAGTTGCATAACATTCGCCTGTTGATTCCCTCAGGAAAGACTGTGTCAAAGCGACCCTCCTCCCTAACATGAATTTCGGTTCTTGATCCACTGGAGACCCTGGAGGAGTATGGTATTTCCAGAAAGGTTTTCCTTTCTTAGACTCTATCAACATAATATACTATGGTTGTTACTAAATGTAAAGTAAATAAGGAGGATATACCAAGGGATACCATGAAAAGGAGGAGTTGGTATGATTTTAGGGGCACTTATGAGTTCTTGCAGGACCACTTCGTCTAGATATAGTTAGAGAACATCATGACGGGACAACATTAGGGCGCCTTGAGAAATCAAAACCCCTGGAGCTTATCCACCGTGCATATAACTGGAAGGGAATTCCAGCTCAGGTTGCATGGTATACCAAGGAGTTTCTTTTGTGCAACAGAATGAAACAAAATCGTCATCCCCTCGCGGGGTTGTTGGTACCAGTCCAGAAGGCAGAGTGACCTTGGACTTCCCTCTCAGTTAACTTTGTTGTGGAACTGCCCCTCTCTGACAGGCTTGACACTATAATGGTAGTGGTGGAACGGTTTACCAAGTTCGCCATTTTATTCCATGTCACACCAAAAATGGTGGCTCAGATGTCCAAGTTGTTTGTTTCTTACAATTTTTCACCCATGGTGTTTCAGGGGTCATTAGTGACTAAGGCCACAGTTCATGTCTGTATCTTAGGAGGAGTTGTTATAGATTTTTTAAATTCACCTGTGCCGTTCTACTGCCTCTCACCCTCAACCAGATGGCAGACAGAACGACTAAACCAATGTTTGGAGCAATTTCTGCGGTTCTACATGGCAGCTGACCACTCAGAATGGTCCTCATATCTCCCTTTGGCAAAACTTACTTTTATCATGCTCTTAACACCTCTAATGAGTGTTCTCCATTTTTTGCCAACTATGGGTACAATTTTTTTTAACATGGAGCCCAAATGCGGGTTCAAGGTGGAAGCCATAGTGATTTCCAAGTATATCATAAAGTACACAAAGAGTTAAACACTAATTTGGATGCAGTTATGAAGGCCTGCAAGGAGAATGCAGATGGGAAGAGAAGGTAGGCCCAGAGTTTAAAAAGGGGGATCTGGTGATGTTAAAATCCAGAAATATTCCCGACAAGAAACAGTGCAAGAAGCTTGGACCAAAGAGGATAGGATCCTACTGTATTGTCAGGAATGTGGGCATGCCTTATACCATTTGGAGCTTCTGGTAAAATTCTGAATCTTCTCAACTTACCATGAGAGTAAGTAGACCTGGTTTGAGGGGTCTCCTCCACAGACTCCAGAGTCATAGCTTGTGGATGGAGAACCAATGTATGATGTTGAAAGGATTGTAGCTTCTCACTGTCTGAAAAGAAGGCTCAAGTACCTGGTATTTTAGAAGAGGTTTGAAGCTGCAGAAAAATAGCTAGGTTCCAGCTCATAATTGTGCTCACGCTTAGGACTTGATTGCCACTTCCCACGAGCGTACACCTGATGCCGCAGGTCCCAAGTCCAATGTTTAAATGGCAGCTATGAAGTTACTGCAGCCCACAAGAGCTTCTCGCTAGCTGAAGCCCCTGGGAGAGGGGTGGCGCCTCAAAAGAACTAGAGGGTAATGTCATGGTAAGATGACATAATCTTGGGAGTGGATCATAAGAATAAGGAGGAAATGGGCGTGGCCAGTTGAATCAAGTTGGCCGCCCTCTCTGACCTTAGATACATTGTAGATAAACTCTGGGTTAAGGCCAAACAGGCTTAAGTTTTATACCCAGGAATCGCGTTAGGGGGCCTAAACGTTACATTGACAGGGTTAAAACTTACCATTTATATTTTAAATGATTGTTATATATTTGGCGATATAGTTACTAATTTCCTTGAGGGTTTTTGCAAAGGTATACGCCCATTGAGCAACGGATTGACAATATGGAGATCATTGGTTCTTTGAAAATAAACTTAATAAATGTACTAATAATACAAAGCACTAGCTTTGACCACATAAATTATTTAATTTTATAAAAGTAGATTCTCTTATGCTTGCAATTCCTTCTTTTTCCTACTATCCGCTCTCCTGCTCCTAATCAACTATGACCTTCCCTCTTCCTCACATTCCGCTCATATCTTCATTGCCTTGGTCAGTTTTGACCCTTTTGCTTAGCAATTAATCATTTGCCAAACTCTTTTGGCTTCTACTCATTATTGGAGGCTCTGGTGAATATTTAATATGAACTGGTATCGCGTTTTTTGCCTTAGGGAAGGCACTTAAATATTCATATATCACTACTTGTTTTTGGCAGATATTGGCTAATCCATTACAACTATATAAAGCTTATTGTCCAGTCATAATGATATCTTAACGTTACCCCCTTGACTGGATGATAAGTCTCTCACTGCTTATACGTCTGAAGGAACTTTGTGTGTACTTGATTAAAGACTTGACCACTTGTGGGATTCTTGTTGTGCAGGCGTCTACGCCCATTTTCTCTATTCCTTCAAACATCCCAATCCAAATATTTGCTAGTTTATGCTTCCGCTCTAACCTGTGATGGTCATGGAATAAAATACTCTCCTTCCTTGAACTTCCCTAGTCTGCCATAGCATAACTGATTGGAAGTCTGGTTCTTGATCTTCTTAGCCAAACTAGAGGAGTATGCAGTGTTTGCAGCTTGATTAAGGTGTCCGTCAAGTTTGTTAGATAATGTTGCGGATCCACTCCGCCAGTATCTTCTACAAAAGCATAAAGGAGTGTAGGTAAGGCTGAGTGACAGCTGTAGAGCAACTGGAGGGGGCTCCTTCCCATCACGAGTGGTATCTAATATTGTAGGCAAAGATAGCGGTTGAAAGGAGACTACTACAATCAGAGGGTCTATTCGTTACCAACTTCTGGAGTATGTTCATCAGTGTTATATCAACCCATTTGACTATTCATTGGATTCAGGGTGATATGGGGTAATTTAACACCATGGATGGCCATCAATTCATTTAGCTTGGGTAGAATGTGGGAGGTGAAATTAGTTCCATTGTTGGTAAGGATGAACTGAGGGCAGTTGTGTCGCTTCATTATACATTCCCTTACAAACTTAGCCACTATGACCGCCCCAGATCTTATATTTCCCATGCTTCAATCCAACTGGTCAAGTGGTCAATCACCAACAGAATATACTTAAACTGGCTTGCTCCCATTGGCAAAGTCCCAACGACGTCAATGGAAACCGTGTGCCAGAAAAAACGAGGTTTCAATAGCTGATAAGAGGTCTTTTAACCGAACGGCTTTTCCACTTGGCACTGAAGGCAGCAGGAATTCGTTTTGAGCACATTGAAGTGCATGCTATCTTAATAATACCGTGGTCACAACAATTCCAGCAACTTACTTACTCCGCTATGTCCTACTTCTTGGCGCACTCATTGTGATATTTGGTCAGGCCAAAGGTCTCGGAAAGTTCATTGTAGTGTCCCCAATCCTCTTATACAACACGCCGTTCTTTTGGAATGTTTGTCCCTCATTCTGTCTAATGCCTAAATTTATTAAGGCGGTTCATCATCATATTTTCCACTAATCGTTTTATCATGCATGATATTGCTAAGATCCGCCATAATGCATTAGTTGGTTGCCATAATAGGCAGTCGGCATTCTGGTGTTTTGCTCCAGGTCAGTGAAAAATTTAAGATCATATGCTTAAAGTTTGAGGGCCCATCGTACTAGGTGCCCTTATGTTCTCTGAGATTCTGCAGCCAGAATAACAAAGCGTGGTCTGTTACTACTTTGAATTTCACTCCATGCAGTTACACCCTGAACTGCTTTTAGGCGTAGATTCTCTCTAAGCACTCTCGCTTGGTCACAGTATAATTCTGCCAGGACTCTTCTGACTCCGGCTGCAGTATATGGAATGGTGCTTCTCCCCTTCATCATCTTCCTGGGACAAAACTGCTCTTACAGTAGAAAGAGAAGCGTCTGTTATAACAGATGAACTCTTTCTTAAAATTTGTGTATTGTAGCGCTGGGGCACTGCTTTATGATGTCCAAAGCATATCAAAGACACATTGTCAACGTTCCATCCATTCAAATGCAGCGTCCTTCTTCAGCAGTCAAAAATTGGACCCCAACACAGCTGAAATTGGGGATAAAGCGCCAGTAGTAACTAACAATCCCCAAAAATACCTGTACATTGCGTTTGCTACTCGCCAGGGTCATTTTCTGGATAGCCTCCACCTTAGCTGGCTGCAGTTTAAGCCCCTTTGAATCAACCACAAGCCTGAGGTATTCTAGTTGATCCTTAAAGGAGTGGCATTAGTGAGTCTTATTTTGATATTGGCCTTGGCAAGTCAGTGGATTAACTCTTCTAGATAAATAAATGCTCAAAAAAGTCCGCAAAAAGACATTGTTATCATAGAGGTACAAGAGGACACCTGGCAGTTTAAGATTGGCCAGGTAGTGTCCATGGCCCGTTGAAATGTAGCCGGGGCATTGTACAACCTTTAGGCATGCGCGTTGGCTGAAGGAGCCCCTTGGATGTGTTTTTGGCGCATTTCTCTTGTTCCAATATGGCAACTTGATTTGCCAGTAACCCGATATCAAATCCATTGAAGAAAAATAACAAGCGCCACCTAACCAATCCAAAGCGTCATCAAATTGGGGCAAGGGGATAGGAGTCTTTTTTAGTTATGCTATTGAGCTTCTGGTAAACAATTACTACTTGGTTGGTGCCATCCTTCTTTTTTAAAATTAGGACTGGCAAATCCCATGGAAACTTTAATGGTTCCAGCATTTCTTGCTCCATTAGCTTCCTTAATTCCTTGGTAACTACTTCTTCGCTGCCTTTGAATAGCGTATTGGCCGAGATCTAATGGGGGGATGATCCCCAGTGTCCAGCTGATAAAAAACATTACAAGCGCACCCCAGATCATGATCATCAACAGCGAAAATCTCATGATATTATCAAATAAAGCTATTGCACAATAAATCTGCACTTTTGATAATCCTATTATATTTTCACATGAGACTACCACTAATTATGCCAGGTTTGGGCTTGACAGGGAGACCAAGTTCGTCCAATGATCCAAATTCATGAAAGCGGAGAACCTCCTCAATGGGGGGTCAAATGTAGGTAAGCCACTACTTGGTGTTGGCAGACCTGCAAAGGTTCTTTCTATAAATTTTCTAGCAGAACCTTGATCTCATTGTGGCCAGGCAGAAGGATACCTGGAGCTGCATGGGGCTCTAATCGTGACTGTTGGTTAGGACCAATAACCTACCTATAAAGTCCTTTGGGTATTTCAATCTTTGAAATTGGTACTCATTATAACTGACTAGAGGGGATTGTTATGGATCCAGCAGCTCGAAGGAACAACCATTGAGACTCGTATATCTGCTGGTGGAGAGCTCAGATTTTATTTTTTAATTGACAGTAATGAACAGGGATTACACCATTGCAATACGAGAGATTGACCTGACCCATACAGACGGGATCCTTTGGCACTCTGTTGGAGGTGAAAGAAATGGGGAACTGCTGTCCCAGGATCTCAAGGGTCTCCTCCGCCATATTAAATACTGCGCCAAAGTAACGCATAAAAGCTGTAAAATCAAAAGGTCATATGAATTATTTGAAGTACAATTGCTGGAGATATAACAAAATTTGATCCAAAATGTAAGGGTAGAACTTTGTACACTCCATTTGAGACTGTACTTTCTGATCCAGCGGTCCCATACACCATCCAATGCTCTATGTCAGGTTTTAACGCCAATTTAGCTACAAACTTGATCGAAACTATGTTGACTGGTGCACCAGTACCTACAATGGCGCAGATTTGGTTCTTTAATACAAAGATGTCATAATATGTGCAATCAGAATAAGAAGAGTTTTGATTGTTCACCACGTAAATGTTCATAGAGTCTCTCTTTTCAAGGAAATGCCTAATCCCCATGCTGACTTTGAGATATATTTAACAATGGTGTCTATTGGAATGGCGATAGGTACCCCTTTTATGGTAGGTGCATCCAAGGAAGGTCTAGGATCATCCACCGAGACTAGTTCAAAAATCTGGCAGATATAGGGTTTTGATTTTTCGCCTGGATACCCCCTTTCCCTGCAGCATTTTTTGCTTGTGCATGTGTCAGAACATGGGCCTCCCCGGCTGGCTGCTGATATAAAAATACATCATTGAATGGGGTGGAATTCAGAGGAATATACTTCAGTAGGTTTGGGTGTGACAGATGGGGTTGGAATAACGGAAAATTAGAGTCCCGACTCTACTACGCTCTGTCTTTTTCCTGAACGTATTGGTCTAATGGCACAAAATGAACCTGACGCTTAGGGCAGTTAAGCGCAATATGCCCAGGATGACCACATCCATAACAACTTGGCTCATTGGACTCCTGTCCATGGTTGTTATGCGAAGGACCAAGCCAATAGTTAGACCACTGATGGTAGTTTGGCTGAGGACTAAGTGCATAGATATAATATGCCCTGGAATTATTTGGTGGAATGTAAGTTGGCCGAGATGACCCACTCAAAGAAGAATGCCCCACTACAACCCCAAATGGTTTACGTTCCACATTGAGTGGATTAAACGTTTCCAGTAGATGGAGCAGGTATTTGACAATTTTAAGCAGGGGTACATCCTCCTGAAAGATGGAGACATATCATTAAAGAGCTCATTGTATGGCTTCACTGCAGCGGTCATTGCAATCCCCATGTCATCTTCTGATAACGTCCCTGCTCCTACTAACACATGTGCTTCAGAAGTTAAGCAGTCAGTTAATTATGTAAGAGACTTGTACTGATGAAACCTAATAGTTAAAAACTCAGCCTTCTGCTGTGACATCTTTATGGTTCCCTCAAACAAACGCAGCACAGTATCCTTCACTTCTTGATATGTAAAGGAACTGATTGGAAGATAGCAAGTGACTCAGAAAACGCTTCCAACATCCAAAGAAGATATCAGCAACATAGACCTACGACGATCTGAATCCTGCTCTCACAATTTTAAACTTCATGAAAAACCTGTGTATGTTTCCGTTACAGTTAAATGGGGGCAGCTTGTCAATGCAGACCCCTCCACCCTAACACACTATTTAATTTATGCACTTCACAGTGTATCCACGCTGCAGTGTCATCTAAGCAGTCAGTGAGTTGTCTAACTTGGCAACCAACCAGATGCAGTTGGTTAAAGGCCTATCAATATGATCCTTTACACCCTTTTGTTCCTGAAGAAGCATCGCCTGGTCTGGTTTAATGTATTATTAACAAGAGCTATTACCGCATATTGGGATAACTAAATTTCTAGGAAGCGCCCCATCAAGTTGAGCTGGTTGTGCCACTTACTTGGCGACTATAAAGCTTGGTTGTGGTTGATCAATGTTGGATTTTGGCCTTGAGAGATGCTCGCTTTGTGCAAGATGTACCAAAATCCAACAATTAGAAAGTTATACCACTAGTTTAATAAAAATACTTAAAATATTAAAACTTATAGAATTAGGGATTTTAAGTATTTTAGTAGCAATGTGGGAAATAAGACAAAAATGAATTCTATTGATATCTGACCAATCCATATTTAAACTGAATTTAGGGTCAAAGGGAATTCAATGTAAGTCAGAACAGCTTGTCAAATTCTAAATGAGGAAATATTAAAATTCGACCTATCAAAGATCAGAAAACTTGCTCCACTTAGTCTATATGAGGAATGAGGAATTATTTTGGGGCAAGACATATCCATGGGGTAATGACTTAATATTTTAGATAATCCCCTTTTACAAAAGAATTGCACCATGGGTCCCCTGCCACGCCTATAAAAGGGGGTGGTCCCCATGTAGGTGCTTGAATATGACCGGTAGGGGCTGGGGGAGATCCATCCAATGGATGCCCTAGAGTCTTCTGCAAAGTTGGAGTAATCTAAATGTTCAAATTAAGATTAATTGCCTGCGAGATATTTGGACTAGTGTTACCCTAATTTTCAGGGTTTCACTGAGAATCAGCCAGGGTCTTTTGGCCAATTTCCTCAATATTATTTAAATCGTTAACAGGTACTTTTCTCTCTCATTGCAATAACTTTTGCAACCCATTCAATTCAAGTCTGAATCTAGTTTGATAATCTCACAAGAGGAGATTAGTCTGCGCCCATGTCAGGGAGCAGTTGGGCAAGTAAGGTAAGAGGAGCAGGTGGTAGGCCCGCAGCCTCAAATGTTTAAAACACCCCAGAGAATCTGGCAGAATAGAAATTTTTTTTAAAAAACTGGCGGTCACTATTTCACCAGAAATCCTCGCTTGGCAAGCATGATGCAACCAGTACATCAATACGCCACACTCCCAGCTACTCTCGTCAGTGAATATTAGAGTCTGCATGTTTCTGGACATCCAAAAAATGGCTTTATGGGAAAAATTTTGCGGGGATATGCACACTTTTTTCCCAACTGCGGTGTACATCGCACCTCACTCCATGTCACATGGTTGGCTGGACCTAGGTTATAAAAACAAGGAGGCAGCAGATGAGGCTGCTGCAGTGCGCATAGTGATCAACCTCCCCAAAGGGCAATGGGTCATTGAAACCAAATGCACCAGATGGACAAAATCCAACCAAATTTTCCTCACATTTGACTTTTTGCCTACTACAGTAAAACGTGACATTTTGGAGCAACACCTGAAAGATGGTCTCACCATTTATGGAGAAATACAATTTTTTGAGATGCAACGCTTTACACTGATGCCACACCTGTGCACCGGCAAAGCCATTGCAGTTCTGACCCCAACTAAGGAGATCACGAAGGACCTAACCCAGATCCCGCACTCCACTTTTAATAATATCAAAGGGCATACCACCCACCCTTTCCAGGTAACTGTGGACAGCGTGCCCCCCATCTGCACCCACTGTGACGCGTTCAGCCATAAGGCACATGCATGCCCCACCAAGGAGGGTGTCACATTCCAAGAGCACCCCTCGGCGGCCATGGCCAGCGGAGAGGCGCACTACAAACCAACTGCAAGCACCAAAGAGAGCTTCCCGTGGGGAGCACAAGGATGCTACCTACTGGTAAAGCCTATTTCCCCGCAAGCGCAGAAGAAGGCCAAGCAGGCCCACAGGGCCACAGCAATGAAGCGGCCAAAGTCACCACCACTATCCCACATTCCCAACGCCAGGAGGACATCAAAATAATCGCAGTGGAAGCAACTCGGGAACCCATCAACCAATCAGATTGGGAAGCCCATGCCAATTGGGCCACCCAATCTGAGGATCCGATGGGGGACTCGATCTCACCCAATTTTTGCAACCAAGCTCTGGTTGAAACTGACTTGGGGCCCATCCTACCTGAAAATTTTTTTTTGACCCATTCAACAGTGCACCAAACTCATCTGCACCGCAAAAAATTCATCCGACGTTGGGGAAACAAAAAGTGAAGGCAAAGGCCAACGTGAACCTTTCTGCTAAAATCAACAAAACTACTGATAGCATTGCTGCAAACACCCACGCTGCTGTGAAGGCCCGTGGGGATCTAGAGGAGGCTAGTGGGCCTGGGTGCCCACACCCTCGCACCTAAGGTGCAATGGGGGAAACCTTCACTTTAGGGACGTTGAATATTGCCAGACTCAAGGCCTCGCCATCCCGGGCTAGAAAACTGAGTTTTTTATAAAAAAGTTTTCCCATGGATATCCTGGCCATCCAGGAGTCCCACTGTCCACGAGGTTCTGAGGAGGTTTGGAAAACCATGCTCCTCCCATCCCTATCCTTTTGGTCAGAGCACTATGGGGTGCTAGTTCAGAGAAACAATTACTTCAAATTTTTATCATCAGAAACCTTCCTCAATGGCTGAGTCCTTGTTGTCACTTTCTCGTGGGCCAACGTGGTGCATTCTATCATCAACATCTATGCCCCAACCTGTGCATGAGAGCATCATTTATTTTTCTCATCATATAAATCCCTCCCACTACCCCCAGACCCTTTTGTAGTCGGCGACATGAACTGTTGGCTAAACACACCAACGGACCATTGGCCTTCCTCCTCCTACGCCCCCAGGGTCACATAGAACTTTGAGTTCTAAAGGCCACCCTTGGGTTAATGGATGTGCTGCTATGGCGAGCCCTGCTGCTCAAAAACATGACGCACCTCCACGTCCATAATGGCCAATTAAGGTCCATGTCCCGCATTGACCTTATCCTTATGCCAGCGAAATTCCAACACCACATTTCCCCTTCAAAACAACAAAAATGGAATTCTCTGACCACCAACTGGTCTCGATAACCTACCACCTACCTGTCACAGTGGCTAAGGCCCCACATTGGTGCAAACTCCACCTCCCCAAACTTGCGTTGCCAGGATTTTCCACTCGGGTGGAATCAACAACTTTGGCAAAAGAGTTTGTTGCACTGTTTTGCGTGGACCCCATCTCCACATGGGCAACCTTCAAAGAGGATACCTTTTGCCACTCTCGCCACCTCTCCTCCAGACGCTTACAAGCCACATCAGGTGTCATTTCGCGCGCTCTGGAAGAGTTGGCACACCTGGAGTCCAACATCCCAGCTACAGGATACAGCCCTGCATGGGGTCAGAAGTGGGCGGAGGCAGCCGCCCACCTCAACGCGCTCAAAAGGCAACACAAACATTGGGTTTGTGTTCAGTACAGGGCCAAACGCATTACAAAGGGTGACAAGTGCACCGCATATTTTTTTTAAAAAATTTATTGCACCATACCAGAGTGTGGCCTGCACACAGGTGCGAAAATTGGATGATTCCATCGCGGATACGCCAGCCAAAGTGATAATCAAAACATAGAAGTATTACTCTGAGTTATACTGATCTGATCCAATTCAGCTGGCTGAAGTGGCAGAATTTCTAACTGAGCCCACATCCGCACTGTTTCCCAATACCAAGAAATAATGAATTTGATTACTCCAAACGAATTATGGACAGCCATCTGCGGTGCACCAAACTGGAAATGCCCAGGTCCAGATGGCATTCCATATGAATTCTATTAAAAGTACTTCAAATATATATCCCCACTACTGCTTGCCTCACTTAACCAGAGCCTTTTGGAAACGCGCCTCCAACCAGGAGGACAAGAGGCCTTCACCTTCACACTCTTCAAGGAAGGGGACAAGCTAAACTAAACCAACTGGCGCCCCATTTCTTTAACCAACACGGATACAAAAATTTTAACAAAAATCATGGCTAACCATTTAGGAATTGTAGCATCTGCCACCATCTCACCAGAACAATTTGGTTTTATACCCAGAAGGTCAATTTGGGACAACGTGCACTCTGTGGCTAACGCATGCCAGTCCACAGCCTCTGGGGCACTTGTATTCTTGGACCAACAGAAGGCCTATGATAGAGTAAACTGGGAATACCTCAGGGCCTGCCTCCATCAATTCCGCTTACTCCCTCGCTTCATCAACTGGGTGATGCTGCTCACATAATCTGCAACAATGGCAGTACGTGGCCCAGGCTTCCTAACGGAAGTAGTCTGCCCTCAAAGGGGCTTGCGACAAGGGGACCCCCTTAGCCCACTCTTATACGACTTCAGCCTTGACCCACTACTTCGAAACATGAATGCCCAACTCACTGGGGTCCATGTGCCAGGCCAAGCCCCAGTCAAGATGATGGCGTTTGCAGATGACTGTGTGGTTGGGGTGTCTAATAATAAAGATGCACGCGCACTTGAAGCTCTCATCCAGGAGTATTCCTGGGTAAATAATGCTGCACTGAACGCTTCCAAAACCGAAATCATCCTCCTTGGTCGGTCTCAAAACTGCTGGGCCCCAGCAACCAGTGCCCAGCCCGGCCCATCTGCTCGCACACGTGCTCGCCCTCCCAGCTCACCCCACACCGCCCCACTGGTGCTCCCCTTCATGCCACGCCCTACCATAGGGCTGGTCCGCCATCTGGGCGTGTGGGTGAAGGCAGGCGGGTATGCATCAGCAGTAATGGAGAGTCGTATTCTAGACAACGTGACAAAGCGCATCGCCTCCCTCAGAGCCCACCCTACTTCCCTTACTGGCAGGGTTGTTTTAGCCAACTCTATGCTCCTCTCCAAAGTCTGGTTCGGAGCCCACGCCATACCCTTCTCCCCAAGATTCTTCAAATCCTTGTATGCCCAGCTGCAATTATGGCTTTGGTCAGGCTGCCCTCCACCAGTATGGATAGAGGTCATGTTTGGCCCTCATCATCATGGTGGCATGGGCCTGCTTGACTTCAGAGCCCATGCTGCCAAGATCTTGGGTACCTGGGTTGCAGCCATCACCGCCCCTACGCTCCCCTCCCAACACTGGTTCTGCGCGGCCCGCTCCAACTTCTCCCGCGCCTTGGGCCTCAACAATCCATCAAACCCTCACTCCCTGATGAAATACCTGGCCTCACACCCATCAGCCACAGGTCCTCACGGGACTAAAACCCACTACAAACGAATCCTCCTCTCCATGCGGAGTGCTGAGTGGAGAATTTGTATTAGCGGACATACAGCCCAGAGAGGCCGCCCCTCTCCTCAGTTCACACAAGAGGTACAGGGGCTTCCCATCCAAGATGGCGTGATTCCCACACGGCCCCATGTCCTATCCAGGGTGGACTACCTGGACATGATGGACATCCCTTACTCCATTGAGACCCAAAAAACTATCTGGAAATACGCACACCATCCTCTGTTGCAGCCTCAAATCCGCTTCCATGTGTGGCGCTGCCTGAGGCGGGTGTACCATATGGCCGAGCGCTCTAACGCTTTACACTCATCCTGCGTCATGTGTAACCAGTATGGAACGCTGTTCCACCGCCTGGAGAAGTGCCCTAGATCTAAAGCGATATGGCGTGAGGTGCAACGTCTGCTATGCCAGAATCAGGCTCATCCCTTTAGTTTGTCTAGAGATATGTTTGATTTATCTATGGTCTCCCCTCTTTCACCCTCCCTCCGCGCTTTGGTGGTTGCAATCGCCATGTGGACTATCCACACGATTGTCTTGGATGCCATCGCAGGCTCCACCCCCACCCTCCCAGAAGCTGTCCACAGATTCCAGTCTCATTTGGTGGACCACTTTCAAGAGTGGATGTTTGGATACCTCCCACCGCGTCGCTGACAGCTGGTCTCCTCCTGGTTCCCAGTTTGGTTCATCAAATCAGACTCCTTCCTCCACACATGTTCAATTGTGGCTACGGCCCCTTCACACGTTCCCTCCCCTCCCCATAAGTGGCGTTCACGCTAGCAACAAGAGATAGCATCGCTTCTCTGGGGTGCCTTCCCTGTTACTAAATTTTGTCTCTTTTGGGTCAAATTCAGAAGTGTCCATCCCATGGTCAGCCTTTCCCGCAATAAAATTTAAAATTTTAAATCGTTAGCAGTATTACAGACTAGTAAATGTCAACATTCCCCCTTCTTGGCCGATTTTGATCCAGAACATTCTTATCATGTAGTAGGGAGGACAAATGGCCAACATCACCTCCATCAAGAATGTTGGGGGGGAGAATAGGGCTGTAAAGATTAGCCATGAACGTGATTAATAGTAACTTTGGTAGCAAGGGATTTGACGGAGTACTCCTCTCCTCACTTGTAAGTGACTACAAAAGGGCATTCCCAAATAGACCCTAGTTTCTTCTTCTAGGGGTGATACAATTGTGATAGTAAAGCACCAAGTCAGATACTTGGAAGGAAGGAAGAGGGGCCCAGAGCTCATTAGCAGCCTGACCATCTTTTGTGACTGTCTTCACTAAGTTAATCATTGTTTCTGATTGCAACTGTATGATGTGCTGGGCTAACTTCTTCATATCTTGCTTGGATCAGTCTTATCAGCGAAGATATCTTTTGTTAGTAAATCTGGAACCCCAGCGTTATAAAATCGGCGGTATCAATAGATACGCCGGTGGATTTTGCACAGGGCTTGAA